>KN838642.1:60312-102092 GCA_000827195.1 Laccaria amethystina LaAM-08-1
CCATTTACCTAGTTGATATATTTCATTCATCACCCTCCCACCCGCTTCCTCTTACAAACACTACACAGTACTATGTAGCACTTATGTATGTCCATACCTCGAGCCATACCTCGAGTGCAAATACGTCGGAATCGGGTACAGCGTCCGACGCACGCTGTACCCGATTCCTGACTTTGGCTATCTCCCACGCCCATATCGCCTCTGCAACCACTCAAAGCCTAGGCGTCATTGGCTGTACAAGATGGCATCGATAGATATGTCCCACTTAGAATACAAGCGAAGTTGTGAGAAGTCGCAGAGAAACGTATGAGTATACGCCTCGTCAGCAAAAACCTATGCACATGAAGACACACCCGTGTAAAAAAAGGGCCCAATGAATGGGACGAAGGAAAAAATTGGTGTTGAGACGGAACGAGGTTTTCGTGACACTAAAGTGCACCACAAAATAACCTCAGGTATGAGGTCATGTTCCTGGGCCACAACATAGAAGGTAACCAGCCCGATTTGCCTGCTATATTTTCCTCGTGCACAAGACATGCCAGCACCAACAGCCGCCACCGCCTCCCGTAAATGCGGCGGACCACCAACGGACGCACTGATATACTGCACGCTTTTTAGGTAGCTGGCCTAGTGTATATACACCACTGAGGCAGCGTAGTTCAGATTGCGCAATACATCCTGTGCCCCGTACGGAGTCGAAAGTCCCCGAATACAAAGATCGAATCCGGGGGCTGCCAAGGAAGGCGAACTACGACGTGTTGAAGCCGTCTCGCCAACCCAGAGAGGAGTGGAAGGTTAAAAACACCATCTACCTGGTTGTCTCGGGTGCATGGTGAATGTCAGACAGCTCTTTGCAATTAAGAGCCAGCAAGGTGGAGAGTGCCCCACACGAAGAGGCGACGAGAGTCCAGTAATACGCTCGTGTTCCACTGTGCCGATAGAAAACATGGCGAAGCCAAGGCATAGTTTGGGAATGTGGATGGGCGATGTCAGACGATGGGGATATGTGTTCACTCGCGAGAAAGGATGCGAGCTTTTTGGCAACTGATGTCCTGGATGATACGAGTGCCATGGCATATCTGCGCTGATTGAGTGATGATACTCATTTTCAAGTTTGCCAAATAATACTTACTTGAGGGCAGGGCACCACGGGCCAAAGGCGGCGCAGCATTCCGACGGCGTTAGAACGTTTGAATGGAAGATCAAGGCGAAACTTCACTTCAGAACTCTGTCAAACCGTAACATGGTCACGTACTTTGAATCTTGTGATTTATTGGGGAAAAGATAATTTCAAAGCCTTTGAGCAATTCAATGCGGTATAGAAAGCCGATAGCAATAAAAGTGTTCCACCCTTCCTTATCATGAGGGTGATAGAAAGAGCTCGAAAGGTGGGCTTCCAAACATTTACGAACTCCGTGTGAAACTGGAGCCGCCGGATTTGCTGCGAAATGCGTACAGCGTTGGTCTGTCAATGAAATGGTGACACTCGCCTGATGCTGTGCATAATCCCCTGCAAAAAAGGCGCCCAACGAATGGGCACGAAGGAAAAAATTGGTGTTGAAACACAACTTAAAGGAGACTCTCCTAACGCGAGAGCGCACCATGGAACTGACCCCAGGTATGAGGTCACCTTCCTGGGCCACGACATGTGCAACCAGCCCGATTCACCCGCTTTATTTTACTCGTGCACAAAACGTTCCATGCACCCAGTAACTGCAAATGGCCTCCCGTAACTACGGCGGATCGCCAACTGATCCACAGTAATATAATGCGTATGGGTGCCCAGGTAGCAGCCTACCAAGACGCGCACTATAATGTCACTGATGATACGAAACATCCGTTTCACAGTTCTGTGCCCCGTATGAATTCGTAGTGCCCAGACACAACAGATATATCCAGGGGCTAGGGAAAGCGACAATACGGCATGAGGTCGTCTCGCAAACCCAGGGAGGAATGGGCATTCACAGCTGTGAGGCCAAAGAACTCGGCCAACTGTGAGACCAAGGAATCCGGCCAACAAGATGTATGGGTAACGTCGGCCAACTCTTTATAGAGTAAGCGAGGTGGAGAAGAATGCCCTTTCCGTAGGACGCGACCATGTCAGCGCTCGTGACGGGCCTGCCACCGTGCCGATAGAAAGCTCAGGGTGAACCAAGGTGAAGTCGAGCGATCCCAAAGGATCCAGATATGCGCTGGCTCGCGAATATGAATATGTAGCTTTCTACAGCTGATATCCTGAGCGATGCGAGTGTCGTAGCATGTAACGTTGAGACTCAGACTCATATTTGTAAGAGAAGGGGTGACCAAATAGTGGTCGGTGCCGTCGATTGAACGCAACCAGAACCACCACGGCCACCAGCCCATTGCAAGGATAAACTCCACTATATTGTACAAGACACGTTTCTCCGCGAATAACAGCTGGATCCCTTAGTTGTTAAGCTCTCAAAATGAAACGCTGATGATACGATTACCTCTTCAACCATGAGGCGGTGACGTTTAGCAGCCTCGAGGTGTTCGCCTCGCATGCTGCGGCAGTGCATACGCACATTTCATACCCTATACTGTACGGTACGCACATGTTTGTTCATTCATATCTCCCAATTCAGGACCCCTCCTCCAATCCATTTATTCCCCATCTTCCAGGGTCCACCACCTCACCTTGACCTCCATTGTGTCTTGCGCACCCCACGCCCTCTGGAGTCCATGAACAGAAGCAACAGCACCGCTAGCTCGGCAAAGCTCAGGAAATCTCCTCAACGTTATCAGCTTCACCACCAGCAAACTCAATCTCGCACTCGTGTACCAGAACCTGTCCACTGGTTGTTCAGGAGCAATATTCCAAGAAGGCGTGCATCTTTTATTCCGGTCGACCCTCGCAAGCGAAATTTCTTTGGCATCGGAGAGATTGTTGGAGTTCTCAAGCACGTATGTTTGACATACTAATAGTGACAAGTTAAAGTGCCTTATCTATACCCGCAGCCCGCACGAACTGTTCGCTCTTTAACAGAGTCTAAACGTTTATTGGAAGAAGCCCGTCGTGAGATGACTGAAAATAAGGAGCGTGCCAAGCTGCGGCCCAAGCACACTTTTTCCCGCCTCCCCACGTTCTTTCCGCGCAAAGCAGAGATGCTTACCCTGGAACGTACTCTGGAGGGTGACCCGGCGTTTACCATCTTATTTGGTTCAAGCTCCACAGGAAAAGTAAAGTCTTCATCCTTCAAGTTGCTTTTAATTTTCTTAACTCGCCATACCTAGACTGTTCTGCTTAGAGAAGTCCTCTCCAATGAACGTTTTCACATCCTCCATTTCGACCTTCGGATCGCAGGTTTTGCGGATCTCGCGAGCTTATATAACAGCCTCAGTCTTCAAATGGAACTATACTTTGAGGAAATTGCAAACACCATGGAAGGATACGACGAGTTCGAGCATGAGGCCTGGAGTTTCAAACACGACAGGCTTAACGTGGAAAAGAGGGTGCAGGAGGGAGGTTCAGATAAACTTGGTCGAGGCGTAAAGACGAGTGATGTGGCTAGACTCATGGAGCTCTTCCAGAGCTCACTCCTCAAGTACTGGAAGTTTCAGCCTGCACCTAGGGAAAAACGTGTTTCTCAGGCTGTGGCGGACTTGAGGACGGGGAGGAATCCACGTCGGCAGAGCTCGGACTCTACGGCTGTGGCTGGGGATGACCAGGTTCGTCGGAGGTGGAGGGTGGGGTCTATCTTTGGGAAAGGCAAAAGGCGCCAGAGGGATGTTGATATGGAGCTTACGGGTACACCCCAAGTGGAGGACAGGGTTGAGGATGGAGAGCGACAAGATCCAACAGAGGGGTTTAAGCAGGGGAAGAAAATGCCGGTTCGTTCTCTTTTTCTGGATTGGGGTAGGTTTTCACTCGTTCTGACCCTTTTCCGATTTTTACAGGTCATTTTCTTTGACGAGGCACATCGATTGTATGTCTGTTTCTTGTTGCATAAATCTCTGCTTCATATTTTTTATAAGGCCTGCTCTAATTCAATCAGCGGAAACGATGAAATGTCTCCTCGATTCTATGGTTGTTTTGACGAAACAGGATCGTTTATGTCACGTCATCCACGCAACCAGTGATCCGTTTTATCAGACCTGGTTACGTCAATTGAACATCTCTCACCATTGCAAGGTGCGCTTCGTCTCCTCTTTGGTTTTGCCTGTAGCTGATGTCTGATGACTGTATAGATGGTCACCATTGGCGATTGCACCAAAGCCGAGACACAAACGTACTTCCATGAGCGCTTATTACCACGTGTACCGGAACCATTGAGGCCTGCATTGCATTTTGAATCACTGTTCGAGGCCTTTGGTGGTAAACTGGCACATTGGCATGATTATGTTACAGATTACGGTTAGTTAAGTTTCGTCCAAGATGAATCATAACGCTGATCTATCTTCTCCAGTTAACTTTAATGGGACTTTGGATGGTACGCATCATATCTTCCTCATGTATGCCGGCCGAATGTTGATTGTGCATAACGTACAGTGCGGCAAAGCTCACACTTCACAGAAGCATACTCTCTTCTCAACATACACATCATTAATTCCTCCCAGTCGGAAGGAGGTGACCCCTCCAACGCGGGCGTTAACGGAGAAGCGAACCTAAGCAACCCCGATACTTTGCACCCAGGCATAGGTCCAGCAGGATTCAAATCGTACTCCCCACTCGTCAGTCCTTCCTATAACAACCCGTACGTCACTTCCGGACGAGGGCCCGCTTTTGTGGGTTCCACAGGGCCCATGTCAGACGGTGGTGGACCTGATACGGCTGGTCCACCTGAGTTCAGCACCATGCAGCTGTTGAAGGTCATGTCCCGGCTTGGGGGCGAGGGCGCGCCGTATCTTGGGTATTTCCAGCTGTGCAAGGAACTAGGCATACGTGCTGTGGATGGGATGGTCAAGGGGCGGGTGTTGGATTTACGGTGGACCGAGTGTGTGGAAGCGCCAGCGCCAGTAGTTGCGCAGGGACACCAGGGCAGCCATACGGCCGTGGAGTACCCATCCGCACCACTTCTTCGAGAAGAAGACGTCGATAGCGACATGGTCCCGGTTGGCGAGCACGAACTGGGGCCTCGGGTCAGCTCATCATACCAAGCTACGCCAAGTCAAAAGACGCCTAGCCTGCAGCCTACACCTCAGCAGCGTCAACCCATCCACCTCGGCCCGACAAAGTATGAGGACGAAGACGAGGGTGTGGGGTTGTTGGAGGTTGTTGGCCCGAAATTGGTGCCTATGACCCCGATTATGCGGTATGCGATGAGGGAGGTGGTTAGTGAGTATGAGGATGAGCAGTCGATTTCGGAGTATGCTTCGATTCTTTCGGACGTTGTTGAGGAGTATTAACTGTGCTTTTGGCTTTTATGTGTTGATTTATGCTTCTCTTTGGCGACTCTCAGACGTTCATACCTTACGAGTCGCTGTGTCTCCAATCACATTTGCTCAGCTTTTAAGCACGTTTTTATAGCCCTAGTATGCATTAGAACGGGCGATTTACGGGATCCAATGCACTGGGACATGTGCGCATTGTGTAGCGTATCCGGCCCTGGTGTGCTAGCAATTACATCGAGCCGCTTCAAGCTTAAAGTTTGCAGCTTGGTAGTGTGAGGAGGGACATATGTCGGCCTTAGTAGTAGTCGGAACCAAGAATGTTGTGTGCGTAGACATTGGGGAGACAGCGAAAGACAAGTGGTAGAATGGCCGCCATTAGTGTGAGTTTGTGAGCGACGACCTGTATGGGAATGTCTCAGCACTCAACTCTCCTAATTCCCGGCTCTTCCTCTACCAACTACCTCCACCACAATGAGCGTGCTATTGCAGTACCCCAATACCTCTAAATTCGTCACTCTCCCATCGTCTTTGATTGGAGCAACACCCACCATCATCCAGCATCATATTGAATGTCACCCACCTACCTTCCCCTCCGACGCATCTTGGGACATCCTTTATCCTGTCCCAGAATCACTGATCATTACATTCACGAGGCCACCGTTGGCTGAACGATCATACCTACGGAAAGCGGCTCTTGTTCAGACAAGGAAGGAGTTGGTGGAAAGGCAAACAACGTACGTCACTTCTCTCAGGGCTTCCCTTGTTCAACTTGTAGTAATAACTCCTTAGATTTGAGGAGCGGCTGAAAGTTCTTGAAGAAAAAATACGTGAAGTCGACGCCGTCAAGGTATCTCAAAAGGCAGCGGAAACAGCGTACGTCACTTCTAGGCTCAGGGCTCCCCTTGTTTTAACTTGTAATAATGAATACTTAGATTCGAGAAGCAGCTGAAACTTCTTGGAGAGGAAATGCGTACATTCGGTGCTGTCAAGCTATCTCAAAAGGTGATATTGCGAAGAGAGGTTGACCGACAGATTCATGTTCTGAAATTTGAAACGTATACCCGACTCCTGCAAGGTACATATATGATTTTCTTCTTGAAAGTTTTCTGACCTTGAGTCTTTTAGTTCTCAACGACGATTTAATGTCCAGGCTGAGTGCTGATAGAAAGGTTCAAATGAAAAAATACGATTTAGACTATCGTGAGTCCCCTAGCATTTTCTTGATTGGTGTTCTTACTTGAAGTTACTTCTTGCAGTTACTTCCATTCTGGAGGGAATTTATCCACGCGGGCCATTGGAACAATCTCCACATGATCGGCTGCTCTGTCTAATTGGTCGGCCCATCTTTCCCACTTTTCAAAACCCAACAAAGCGCATGAAGCTATCACGTGAAGCCTTGGACACAATGCCTGAAGACCGTGTGCAGTTGGCAGTCCAGCTGTATCATGTCATTCACAAGCTCCGAGATGGTGATTCTCAGCGGTTCAAAACTACATGGAATCAACTGCAGCATCCCCGACCATCAATCAGAGTCGCCATGCTCGCTCTAATTGCACTCACAGACTCCAACATACCCTTCGATTTTGATACCAGCACTGCAAATGATTTGATCAAAGCAGAAGCAGAGAAAGACACAGGCATTCCTCAGTCGAGCCTGTTTGGGAAGAAAGATGACCCAGCATTGGCCGAACTTCTCGAGTACCTGTAATTCTGTATTGTGATCTTTCTCTGGTAATATACATGATATTCTGTCACAGAGGGGATTATAAGACTTCAACTGCGTAGCAACCCCCAACGGCCAAGGCCGACTATCTGATGCTATTGTCGTCTGATACACACGTTTGAACAGAGGCACGAGCTTGCACCCGTGCCTCATCGAGCGTTGTGTCAATAACTTTGCGGTACTTCAGCTCGACGGCGGAGGAGTTGACATCGTGTTGGAATGAAAGGGTATGTTTCATCCAGTTCTCGTCGTCACGCTGTTTTGTTTAGAAAGAGACATGAGTCTGTCGCGAGATGAAGGGAAAAGGACGCACGTCTGGGAAGTCTTCACGAGCATGAGCACCACGAGACTCTTTATGGGCAGCGGCAGAGGTGATAGTCTGGATGGCGCACTGGAGGATATTGCGCAGTTCAGGCACCTCCACGAGATCCCTACATCATATATCCCACCCAATCAGAACTCGGCACAAACTGTTCAAGGGGACGAAGCTCACGCGTCCCAAATCACGCTCCTGTCCTTGGTACCGACATTAAGTATCAAAGTTTTCATAGATGGAGCGAACCTTCTCGACACCTTCGTGGAGAGTTCTTTGGGTCCTGAAGACAGCAGCATGGCCTTTTGCACGTCAAGACGGATCTTGGCAGTTGGCTCTGGGCCGTCAGAACGCCTGATTAAACCGTTTGTTACCTACATTTCACGAAACTCACAGCGGAAGCATACCTAATCTTGTCCAGGGACTCAATGCTCTCAATGCCAGCCTCCTCAGGGATTGCCTTGTGCGGCTTTCCAGGTGTCAATGTGTCTCGGATATGGTGAGCGACAGCACGGCCGAACACAACGATATCGAGCAGCGAGTTCGCACCAAGACGGTTGGCACTATGCACAGACACACAAGCGGCTTCTCCGGCAGCGTACAAACCAGGGACGATCTTGTCATTGTCATCCTTGTCAATGGTAAGGGGCCGGTGTATTTGGTAAGGATACCACCCACTAAAACAAAAGAACCATCAAAAACGATTCCAATCATCGGGAGAAGGATGCACACTGTGGTAGTGCACGGTGGGAAGAACCGGGATAGGCTCCTTGGTGATGTCGACACCAGAGAAGATGGAGGCAATTTCAGAGATTGGGATGGAACTGGACAAATTCCAGATCCTGAAGGAGAAGTCCGGCAAGAACGACCATGGCATTTCCATTTCCAGAGCAAGTGTGGGCGCTCGTGACGCTCGTATCTGCCCGTCGCCAAGACGGTCTTATGCGAGCGGAAAGGATGGAGTGTGCCGCCTTCCATGTTTAGAGCAATGACACCCACGCACTTGCCATCTTACATGATCAAGTCAAGGGCAAAGTAGTCGATGAAGAAGTTGGTGCTGTGATGCAGAGATTGGCCGTAGAGCGTGTGCAGGAGGGCATCCTAGTACGGTCAGCGGCGGCTGCGCAACGGTAGGCCTGGCCTCCCTTTCCGTCTTTCAAAGATTGTCCGCCAAAAGCGCCTTGGCAGATTTTTCCCTCTGGTGTACACGAGAAAGGCATGCCGTAGTGTTCAAGCTTGCACGAGCGAAATTCAGTCAATTGAGGGTCTGGGAAAATGAGGCCTTGGAGCAAACCTCAATGACAGTGTGGGGAGCTTCTGTATACATATATAGTGGATTGCGTCTTGGTCACCAAGCCAGTCGGATCCTTTGACCTACAGCAGGAAAAAACGTCAGACGACCAAGCTCAGCGGGTGGTATGTGGTATGGCACCCACAGTGTCAAAAAAGTCGTTCAAAGGTACCTGAGCAGCGACAGTGTGATTCCTGGTGGGAACAACTTGGTGATGCAAGCAGTTTTGGAACCAGCTTCAGCCAAACCAAAGGCTTCGCGTAATTCCGCACCATCAGCGCCTCTAAAAGTTATTGATTCATAAATGGTGAGACTCGGGAGGTAGATTCAAGACAAACACGATAACCGCATCGACTTTGTGTTCAATTAGTGGGTACTTTCCCAATGACCAAGACTGTGGTGTGAAGGTGAAAAGAAGCGTGACATCGGCTGAAGCGGGTTTCCCACCTCGACTTCCTCAGCCTTGGCGGGGTTAGCGGCGACGAGCTTCGCGACTGAGGGTGATGGGTGGGAGGCTCGCGAAGAGCGAGGCAAAGCTCTTGCAAGAGCTTTCCTGAACATGAAGGCCGTCGATGAAGAGTCACAACGATCTGTTATTCCGACCAACCACGTGATTTACTACACCCTCAAGTGAATCCTCGTCGTCATGGAACGAGAAATTGTATATTGGGAACCTGTCCAAAATGGCCGAGATCAATCAAACACATCCGCCCCATGCATGGGCAATACCCCACGCGGCACTTCACCAACACCTATTTCCAGCCGAACAGAGACTTTCGAAGCAATGCGGCCACATGATCGCGACAAGGGCGACGCACATACAGAAACGACGCAAGATCCGCCAACATTTCGACATTCCTCTTTTGAACAGGTTTTGAAAGACGCGACAGTGCCTGGTGTCTACCAAAGCTCTAAACATAGCCAGCAGCCACCAAACGGAGAGCGCGTCGAGATTGAAACGGAATTGGGCGAAGGATCTTTTGTTTCAATGCACCAGGATGAGCGTAACAATCAACCAGTTCCGTCGGACATTTTGACATGGGCAATTGCTGTCGTTGGCGGCGAGGAGGAGGTTTTGCCTTTAGCTGTCAGCCCGTTCGAGAAAGGTAATATGGGGATGACTGCAAATGAGGTGCTCATGATCAAGGGGTTGATACACCCGCTTGTGTACCTCGACTTTGTAGATCTGCAAAAATTCTCGATTTGATTTTTATTTATTTATGATTTACCCTCAGCAATTCGTCAACACTTTGAAAACGGTCTTCGACGCCTCTATCGTTTTGTAGACCTTAAGTTTGAGACTATTGTCCAGAACAGATCAAGCATTTTGCATGAATTTGGAGCTCTGTCCCAAAAGAAGTTTCTTCGCCTTGCTCTTTCAGCTCCGTCGGTTCACCAGATTGACAATGGTAACATGGTTTATGCATGGGGACCGAAAGAAAGGGGCGGCTGAGGGTTACTTTAAATTCATGAACGTCTCAATCACGCCAGAATGCAGATTACGCCTCCATGGAAGCACACTTTTTTAGAGAGGCACCAAACGGGACCAAAATAGTTCACGCTGAACGACGATACAAGGTAATGGGGTTCTTATTCGAGGCCAGCGTACTTGACATCTGCGTTAGTGTCCAGCCACGCAAGCCATTTCTTGAGATATGATCCACCATGACAGACAGTTGAAGAATCGCCAACGATGCACTTCGAATCGGCGGGTCAGAATGAGAAGGTCATCCTAAGTGACTTTAGTTCGACTCACAAGGTGACGTTTCGCCCGAGTCATAGCAACTGCAAGAATTAACGGTCGGTCAACTACGTTGTTTGAAAGAAAGAAAATGATCTCACCGTTCATTCTGCGTTTCTCCTTCAAAAATCCAACTTCCCTCTGCAGAAAGAGACGAATTTAAACGTCGAATTTCCTCAGCAAAGAGGGAGACAGGCTTACGGTGTCGTTGCTTCGAACTAAGCTGATGATGATCACTTCCTTTTCTCTGCCTTGCATTCCATCCACAGTGCCGATCTCCAAATCGGGGCCGTATGTTGGGCGAAGGGTAGACGTCAGCAGCGTCACCTGCGCTTGATATCTATAAAGACTTCAGTCGCTTTACAATAACCAGCTCTCGATATCTCCACGTACGGAGTGATGATGGCGATCTGGTTCGGTTGTATCCCAACCTCCACCTTTACAAAATGTGAGTCACGTGCACAAGGCGTGGAAGGGTGACTTACGAGTTTCTCAACCCAATTCTTCACAATAGTCACCTCGTTCTCGTTGCTTCTGCTTCCTTCATCCCCATCTCCATCCAGCCTCTCAAAGTACTCGCAGCCAGCAGTATCGAAGAACACTACTGGGATCTGTAGCATGTCTTTGACGTCTTCCTCCGAATCAGCGTGTGTATTGGGCAAGTCTTGCAGTAGGCGTGCGGCAACGGAGGAGTGGGATTGAAGTTTAGAACTATATAGGGTCTTGGACGGGAAGGCACAGATCTGAGCGTGCATTCTATCAAAGGTGTAAGGAAGTGGATGGAAAAGAGGAAAGAAGATGAACCGATATTGGACTTTGAGCATCCTTTTGATGCTGGGGCCGTACATCTTCTCGAGGCGGTCAAAAAGGGTGGTCTCCAGTGTACGTGGAGGCACGAGTTCGATGCGCCTCGTTGTCAACATTTTGAGTTTCGAGGGTAGTGGCTCCGGGATTTGGGCTTGCTCTCCGTCAACATCACTTTCTTCCCCTTCTTCCGACTTGCTCTCATCAGAATCGGAGCCTGAGTCTTTCTCCACAGGTTCGACAGGTTTTACTTTCACTGCTACTTCTTTCTTCAATCCCGTCGATTTGCTTGTGGCTATTGATGCAGAATTCCCAGCTTTTGCTTTTGCTTTCTTACCGTTCCCAATTGAGAGAATAGTGGGGGGAAGCTGCATAGGGTCTCCCGCCAGTATGAGCTTCTTTGCTTTGAAGATGGGAATCCAGCAAACCTGCATTTAGTGGGAATGTCAGATGAAAGGTAAAGGTAGCACAATACACAGTCTCACAGCTTCGAGGGCTTGCGTCGCTTCATCAATAATGACGACGTCAAAGTCATGATAACGAAGCTGTCGGCCACCAGAAGAATGACATGTAGCAAGAACGATCTGGGTAGATCAGGTTCAATGAAATGCTCCTGGAATTGTTGATAGAACGCACTTGCGATTCCCCGAGGACGGATTTCACAACCCCGCCTTCTCTCTGGCGGTACCTGGTAGCATGAGGTTCGTAAGGCCTTGGAAACAACTTCACGAAAAAGGGACAGCAAACACACTCTTTTCGCAGAGCCTTCACTTCCTCCCACATCTTTTTACGCTCCGCGCCCCTTGGGCTCTTTCCTTTCGCACCTTTTACTTTTCCAGACAAAACTCCAAGAGCAGTCTCTAACTCGTTCTTGACATCTTTGGCCAATGCCGCCTAAAAGCATTTAGAGAGAAGGCTTAGAAAAGAAAGGAGATAAACACACCTGTTCCGTCCGAGTAGCCTTGACCTCTAACGTGGATTCTATGATCCCTTCGTGCGTCATCACCCTAGCAGGGTGCCCTATTCGTGTCACTTTCAACTTCTCAGACTTCCCTTCGGCTGGCAGCGCTAATAGACGCTCTAAAATGTTGTCGACTGACAAGTTGGAGGCGCCACAGACGAGAAGTCGCTTGGGCTTGGGATTCATTGGGCTTTCAGCCGTCAACTGGCGGATGATTTCGATCAACGTATGAGTCTTCCCAGTACCTGATCCACATCAGTAAGGGAAGCCAAGGATGAAGGTGAACAGACCTGGAGGACCGTGAATGCATGCCACTTCCGAGGATTCTAGGCAGAACTTGACAGCTTCTCTTTGACTCTCGTTTAGGTGTTCATCGAAGAAGACAATATTATCAAGGGGAACTCTTTGAGAGGGTGGAGTTATGCCGAGGAGGACTTGAATCAAGGGGTTCACTGCCGCTTTCGAGGCATCGCCCTGTAGGAGCTAAGTAATACTCTCAAATGCCAGGCTGACACGACAGACAGAAGGCATAACAATCTTCTCAAGGTGATCAATCGCCTTGTCCATGCTGCTCAAAGCTGTTCTGAGTTCTGAGCCTCACTAAACGCAAAGGAGATGTACCGATCGTAGGTCACACTATTTGCAAGCTTGACGACGCGACAACGTTCTGGGAGGTCTAGGTCTTCTGAGGCAGAGTCTGATGGCTCGACCGCGATGACGATACGTGTATCGGAGACCTGTAGCATTGTAGAATTATCATGAGAACATCAAAACCTGATAAACATCACCGGGATTAACATTTTGGTACAGGCTCACTCACCTTGTAAACGACGCCTTCCACCTGGGTCGACTTTGTGTCGGTCGAGGCTGGTTTTTTGGCCTTCTTCGTGGCCCCGCCCGATGACACATTGGCTTCGATCCGAGCAAGATCTCCTGGTCTAACGACTCGTCATTCGAAGGAAATCTACAGGTGGAATGGAATGCCAACCTGATCGTGTGTGGAGGAAAGAGTGAGCTAGAGTGATACGCGGACGGGCGTTCTAATTCAACTAACCTACCCTTTGAACAGATCAGTTTATGTTGCTCGGAAAGATTTCATTGTGAACGTACGTTTTGCCACCTAAACCAATGTTGATGCTTGAGACGCCAAGCCCACCTAATGACAGTCCCTTCTGTTCTAGCAATTTGGGGCCACAGTTAGACAAGAGCAATGAGCTTCGTTCGACTTCAGCATCTCGTTCTTTGGCCAATAGAGTACGTTGCCCCGCGATGAAGGCCGTAAGTTGAGCTTCCGTTGTCATCGTAGATCAAAAGATCACGACAACAGCAACTTGTTCTTGGCGTCTACATCTTTGCACAGCTGGTACCATGACCAAGAGGCTAAATTGCTCAAAAACCGATTTTTGGCGATGTGATGTTTAACAGCAGAAGATCCATTATAAATGCCCAATAATTAGCGTGTGGCACTCAGTCTTCCACTTTCAGCTGGACCGCTATGTGCATTTGCGACCACACCAACGAAACTTTCTCTGTCAACGAAGTGTGGCGACCTGACGATAATGCTCAGCCAAAGCCTAGCCGTCCCGGCTTCAGCGATCTTTATAGGCCCGATGTCCTCGAGACGATCGAGTCTACAATCAAGAACCTGGATGCAGAGTTGAGGGCTCTTAGCCTTGACATTCATGGTGAGTGCTCAAAACCAATACAAGCGATCTAATCTAAATGATATATCCCTTGTCAGCGCATCCTGAACTCCGATTTGAAGAGTAGTACGTCTGAGTCGATGATCAGATCTCCTTGCCTTACTCAAGAACCTTCCACAGTCATGCTCACGACGTTTACACTGAGTTCATGGCCAAGCATGGATTTGAGGTGACGAAGCAGTTCCATCTCCCAACTGCATGGCAGGCTACATTTGCGCATGGATCGGGAGGGAGAACGATTGGCATCAACTCTGAGGTATGCTATCTTATCTGGGGAGACTTTGCACCTGTCTTAACCATCTATCTAGATGGATGCCTTGGAAGGCATTGGTCATGCCTGCGGCCATAATCTCATCGGAATTTCAGGTAGCTTTCCCTGAATTTTACTAGACGTTTTTTTTGCAAACATCTGCCGCATTCCAGGTGTTGCAGTTGCGTTAGCCATTAAAGCCGCACTCGAGAAGCACGATATCTCCGGGAAGATTGTACTTTTAGGAACACCCGGTAGGAGTTAGGACTTCCTACTCATTTGCCTTTGCTCAACCAAACGTGTTTGCCGCCAGCTGAAGAAAGTGGCTCCGGCAAGCTGATCCTCATTGAAAAAGGTGCATATAAGGGGATGGATGCCTGTTTAATGTGTGCAACGAAGCTAGCATCCTCGTTGTCTTCGAATTGATTCATTTGAGCAGGTGTCACCCTGCACCTGGCCCCATCGGCTCGGTCAGCCTCTCCAGCTGCCTTGCTCTTCAGCGGTTGATTGTTGAATATCGTGGACATACGTACGTATACCACCTTTGCAATTGAGCTCCATTCTGAGCCTATTCTAGCGCTCATGCGGCTCTCTCACCTTGGGAGGGGAAGAATGCACTTGATGCCGCCGTCCTCGGTTATAACAACATATCGGCTCTACGTCAGCAATTGAAGCCTACACATCGTGTTCATGGTATCTTTCAAGGCAAAAACTGGGTTGCAAACAGTAATTGCATCATCTCATCGGTTATTCCTTGGTCAACTAATTTATATTTCTAGTCATTCCCGACTATGCAAAATTTGTGTCAGTGTCAGGGATCTAATGAACACGAAGTGCTAATTCAACAGTTGGTTCTGCAGCTGCTACGTCCGTGCACCTACGCGTGAAGAGATGCAAGAAACACTCAAACGTGTGATTCCATGCTTTGAGTAGGCACCCGAACCATCCTAGTGTTCTCTGAGCTAATGTTATCCTTGCAGAGCCGCTGGTCTTGCCACAGGCTGTGAAGTCTCCATCGAGTACCTGGGCGCCACTTTCGACCTGAGGCAGAATAAGGCCCTTGGTGAGCTCGTTGTTGAATTCCTTTCTTTACATTGTTAACAATACTACGCACTTACTCAGGAGACGAAGTGGCAAATGTCGTCCTCAACAAGTATGGAGCCATCGACTATGAGTGGGGTATCAAGAGCGCGTCAACCGATTTCGTATGTCTGTTTTTCCTCCTTTAAGAATGCGTAGTTGACTAAAATAACCCAGGGAAATGTTACTTACGGTCTGTAACCGTTATCAGTGTATTGTTTCTCGTCTGACGAACTCGTTCTGTAGCACTCCCCTCGTTGCACCCCGGATTTGGTACGCTACAATGTCTATGCCAAGACACCTAACAAGTTAAATGACCTTGTCTTAATAGCAATCCCAACTGTCAAGAACGGTGGAAACCATACGATCGGTTTCGCTGACTCTGCAGCGACCATCGTATCGCACAATGCCTGCCTTGATGTCTCCAAAGCCCTTGCCTCTACTGGGGTCCGCGTTTTGGTAGATGACGAATTCTTCGCAAAGGTTTGGATGAATTCCTTGTGGATGTGCCGAATCTCATGTTTCGTTTTTTTAGGTCGTGAAAACTTTCAAGGAGGATGAGTTGTTGCGCGGTTCTACTTGATAGGACACCGGTATTTTAACCGTAACAGCGTTGTTGACCAGGTTCCAACAAGCCGATGATAGTCCACTTTGTAAATAGGTAACATAAAGCAATGGGAACCTCTGAATCGTGATGTCCGTACTGTTTGGCAGATTGAGGTACGGTATAACTCTATTTTACTACGCTTGCTACAAAGCACTGGAAAACTCGAACTCACTGTCCGGACCTGCGCTGACTTTGTGATAGCCTTTTGTTCCTAATGCTCATACGCAAGGACCGACTTACTTGTTGGCGGAGAGGGCTGCACAACCTATAATTAGTTCTTGTCACTGATGGGCGCAGTGGCGATTTGAATCAAGGGAGATGCCCTTGCCTATACCATGTATACGACCATCTACAAATGTATGTGTCTTACTCGCGTCATTTCATTTACATAAACGGGTACCAGCCATACCACTTAAGTCCTACTGGCCTTGATTGAAATTGACATGTCGTCTTACTGGTCACACTTCAAAACTTCCACAAACCATAATACGATTCTAAACCCTACTACAAAAAATCATTTCTACTTCTGTCTACTTGCTCGCTTAAAGACGGGAGACGGGAGAGGCAGCGGGGCCATCAACGTAGTGCGACTTCCTCTGCGAAACGAGGTGGTCAGCAACAGGCCGTGACACGGTGGAAAGAGAACTCACCAAGGACTTGTGAGAGTGTGAAGGGCAGTGAGTATCAAACCTTGAAGAGGAGAAATTATTTTCCGAGTTTCTTGGCGTTGGACCCCCCCTCGGGCTTGGACTCAGGCTTGGACCCCCCCTGGTTGTGCCCCCCCTCGGGCTTGGAATGAGGCTTGGATCCCCCCTGGTTGTGCCCCCCCTCGGGCTTGGAATGAGGCTTGGACCCCCCCTGGTTGGAGCCCCCGTCGGGCTTGGCCCTTCTCTCGAGCTTGGACACCTTCAGGCTCTTCGCATCCGTGACCTTGTCAGCCTTCGCCTTCTTCTCTGCAGCCTTAGTTTTCTTGTCAGCGATGGATTTCTTGAGTTTCGCTATGGGCGAGAGCTTCTTGTTGGCGGCATGCTTCTTGCGCAGAGCGGCGAGCTTGGCCTTGCGGATGGCCTTCTTCTTTCGGAGGGCGGCCTTCTTGCGAAGGGCCTTAGCACGGGCTTTCTTCTCTTTCTTGGTCAAGGGTTTCGACTCTTTGGGGGTGACGGTGCCGGAAGTGGTCGTGCTGTCTGCAGTGGTCGACTTAGTAGCAGCCAAATCGACTTTAGAGCCGGTGGTGGATGTCAAAGACCCTGACAAGGGCTTCTGAGCTGGAGAGGCAACAGTGGTGGGGATCTGACGGAAGGTTTGATAGACCGCAAAATAAAGTGGACGGAATGGAGACTAACCGAAGATGCCTTGACAGTAGAGTCGACGGTGCCCTCTTCAAAGTCACGAGCTTCGACCTCAAAGTCCGCATAATCACGGGCCTCAAAGTCAGCATCGTAATCCCGAGCTTCAAGATCAAGCTCGACATCACGAGCATCGAGATCAGTAACATCAGCACCCTGAAAGGATTTTATCAGGATCCCGTTGCTGCACAGTAAACGATATTGGACTAACCATTGGGAGCGAGAAGACGCGGCTACCACCAGAAGCGAGGACGGCAAGAAAAACAAAAGTGGAGGTGAGCTGCATGATGATTGTAAGATAGATTGAGGGTTGTGAGCGTAGACTAGGTTAAGAGAATCAGCGCTAGGAAAGGCGTGGACATCAATGAGCAGAAAAGACTGACGTCGTTGGAGGTGTCGTGAAGGAAGGGAGTGAGATGTAGGACCAGCCTAAGTTCTGACAACGCGAGGGATCAGTCCAAAACGACGGCAGACATCGCGCAGCTTACCTTCGAGTTGGTTGGGGAGAGGCACCAGGCGCTGCTGAAGATCACAAAGTTGGGTTGCCTCCTTTTAAAGCTTTCCCATCCAGCGAGTCGGGCCCCGGATTAAATCTATTAGTATTATGTAATCTGAGGCTTGATGAACGTGGGAATTCGGAATCACCCAAAAATTATTTGCCGGCCCGTGATGGATTTCGAGATTCCCCCCCACTCAGTCCAGACTACAACTTACTCATTGTCACTCAAAAGAGACAAACTTCCTACTGAATTGTATTTGTCTGTAGGGCTGACAACGATAGGTTAGCGCTTACTAACTAATCTTCCTATGGAAGACGTCGACAGCTTTTGCAACTTTTGTCTCAGGATGTTCCGTGTCTGACTCGGACCTGGCACCTCGTCATGCCTCAGGCGAGTGTACGAACGGGCACCGACGTCGTCCCTACTTTGAAGCTCGGCGCGATGATGGCGTTTTATGAGGGCGCCTGTGTTATTACACACATAACACAGTCACTTCGGTGGGCTCACATGCTGAACTCGGCCATAAACCCCAGCCACAGAGTAAGTGCTACAGAGCTATCTTATCCACCGACTCTAACGACAGTAGCTCAAAGAGATGTTGGACCGCCACCTTCGTGAAGACAGGCACCCCGCACACGCCGCTGAGGTGCGGGAAAATATCGTACCCCGTAGGCTTCACTTTATTCATAATCGATCAACGCTGACGTTCTTCAAAGTCAGAGTCGACCTATATATCGGCATGGACTCTCCTAGAACTTTTCGGACGCTTTTCTTGCATGAGGACATTATCGCTAAAACCCTCGCGTATGAACGACATCTCAAGATGTATCGGCTGAATGAGATTGAGGCTGGTCGCGTGGATCCTGGAAGACCGACACATGATGAAGTGTTTGGGGTGAGTGACATTAGGATTCTCCTGTTGTCATTTTCATCACGACCATCATGCCAGGGATGTAAGAAAAATTTGCACCGTTGGCATTGTGCTCCAACGGCATACCCAGTTGAAACTGCGCCAACGTACCAAATCTATAAGCCAGCCGACTGTCCTGGCGTTGAGCCATACTCCAGTAACCAATTTCCCCCTGTCAACACATTGCTATCCATCCCGTTCTCCCTCCTCCACAACCTTCCTCGGTTAACTTCAATGGCATCCTCAAGTAAATATCACAGCGACCTTGTTACCATGGGACAAGAAATTGTCAGCTTATGGTATTGGGATCCTCTCCCTAACCATGAGGGTCAACTGAACACATCTGTCTGCATGGGCAATAATCCATGCAGTGCCTTACCGGTTCCTATTTCTAACCGATCTGATACTTTCGAGGCATTGCGGCCTTCTGCTCATGACAAGGGCTATGAACTGATCGATGTTGTGCAAGCTAGGCCAACATTCCAGTCTCCTTCTCGTCTGGATGTGGAGGAGATGACACCTGGCACTTGTCAAGGCTCCAGGGATGGGCTTCAGTCTTCGACTGGGTCGGATATTCTGAACAGGTCTTGGATGAGTGGGGATGCTGACCTTGGATTTGGATATAGCGAATGTCCTTCTTCAACGGACGAAGAGAAGTCTTCCAGCCAGCCACTCTCGTCGGACATCTTGACATGGGCCAACAACGTCATTGGTGGTGAGGAGAAAATGTTGCCTCTCACTGCCACCCCGTATGAGAAGGGCATCGTGGGCGGATCTGCAAATGATGTCCTCATGGTCAGAGGTTTGATACACCCGCTCATGTATCTTAACTACATCAATCTGGAAAAATTCTCTTATCTTTTGTGATTTGGTAAATCACACTTGGTTGACACCCAAGCAGCCAGTATCCCATCCACCGGTCCGGCGGGCCGACCACCACAATGAGTTTAGGCGGACTCTCTCCTCCTTTACATAAATAACCTCTCGCCAGTTCGTAACTAGGTGCAGCCAGGAGTTCGCCCGCTGCATCAACTTTGAATTCCTCTACTTACCCCAATTGGCAATATGTCATCATCATCTCATGTCCACGACATCGCAAAGTCTGGCTTTGGAACGGGAACCAACGAGTTGTACAACACGTAAGCACGACAATAATGGTACTCTTCCTTCGTTGCTAATCTTATGCAAGTATCCGCCCTTCTTACCAAGCACCGGCATTGTCCTTCATTCGCCAAGCTGTTGACGCATCGCACGCCTTGAATATCGTAGAGTGGGTTCCTTGCCTTCACGACGGTTTGATTTTTTCTAACTTTGGTCTAAGAATCGGCGCTGGAACTGGCATTTTTACCAGGGCGCTTCTGGCTCAACCTGAATGGGATTCCTCTATCAACGAGATTCGAGCCATAGAACCTAGTGAAGGCATGAGAAGCATATTCTCAAAAACCGTGAACGATGAACGTGTAAGCATAAACAAAGGGACCTTTGACGCTTCGGGAATCGAGAATGGATGGGCAAATCTCATAGTTGTTGCACAGGTCTGTCGTGGCTTTCTGTCCCTTAAGACCTCGCTGAACTCAGGACGCTGACTAGGCCTTCCACTGGTGCCCCAACTATGAACTTGCAGCCGCTGAATTCGACCGCATACTCAAACCGAAGGGTACATTGGCCCTCATCTGGAATCTAGAGGACAGGCAAGTCACCACTACACTTCGTAAAAAGTAAAGGCATTCATCTTTTGTAGGGATGGGGCAGAGTGGGTAGCGCAAGTCCGCGAGAGGATTGAACGTCATGAAGAAGGCACCCCTCAATTTCGTCTTGGTCTCTGGCGGCAGGTTTACAACGCAGCGTCCTACCAAAAGGCATTTCGGGCACCTCATGAGCAGACTTGGTCCTATAATCTGGAAGCAACGGCTAATACCGTTATTGACAGAGCATCTAGCAAAAGCTACATCGCAGTTTTGCCCCCGGCCGTGAAGGCGGAGGTGCAGCAAGACCTCAGGCGAATATTGGCCGATGGAGAGAAAATATGGGTTGACAAGAAGCTTGGCGTTTTTGAATACCCATACGAAACGTTGGTAGTCATTGCACAAAAGCTCTAAGCCTCCACGAACTATAGACCTCCTCAGTTCTTGTCTGGTTCTGCTCTGAATACCGTCCCAAAGCCGACTACAGAACCAACTCAGAACTGACCCAGAACCGACCACTCTGAACCCCAGGCCCTCTTCACTGGCATAACAAATCATACTTCCCAATCCCAAGTTTTGGTTCTGTGACTAAAATGGACCACAAGAATGGGGGCTTTGCTGGCTAGGTCACCTGGGGGAGACGGGAGTTACAAGCCTGTCATTCTACTGCGGGGTTTTATTCCCCTTTTGGTGGCTACCTCTCGTCGAACATACACATCATTGATGAAGCCAAGTGTGAGACAAGTATGGTGTGTTACGTTTTTCTCTTCACCGACACTATACGTACTAACTGCTTCAATGTCGTTCATCCAGTACCACCTCACATTCGAGCAAGTCTGGGACCGTATTGAGGAACTCGGGCTTTATCTCATGCATGATATGCGGCAGTGCGTTACCTCCTCTCATTTAATTGTGTGTCGCTGGCTCATTTGCCTCGCAGTTCATACCAAAATCCTCAACAGATATTAGAGGAGACGAACATGATCAAACATCGTCTACCTTCCTCCTCTGGAACACTGCAGGGTCGACAGCCTAACGACCCAAGCGACCCAATAAACGCTATGAAAACGGCGTATGACCTCGTACACGACAACGACGGATACCACCCTGACTTGCGCAGACTACCGGTTCTCAACGTACGTCTCCGGGGCGGATATCATACCCCCGGACATCTATAATTGGAAACGACGTCAAGTCTATGAAGTACAATACCTCTTGTACACCTGATTTTGGATGCTGTGGATGCGATAATTGTCGACACAGGTTTGAAGTTACCTTGGAGAGACTTGATAAACCACATCGAAGAATATAATTTCTGGGCTGGGACAAGACGAAGACGGTTTGGGCCGTCACTCAAGGTTTTGGTGAGGAAGAGTTAGTTCTTCGTTTCCTCTTAGTTTATGCACGTTAACATGATCGTGAAAGATTCTGTACTCGTGCCCCAACGGGTCGAGAGTGTTTGGTCCAAGCCATACTTAGCATGAACCATGGAGCTCGAGGTGAGATACTTTTGCGCAACTTTCCATAAGCTTTAGCTAATTAATGGCGTCGTCGTTCCTCAGGAATTATCCTTTGGATTGGTCCTGCTTCCGCAGATATTAAGGAAGCAGCAGCGTCCCTCGCGGCAGTGTTATCAAGTGATTCATACTCAACCCTATGGTCGAGCCTCTTCGAACGGTTGGGATTATCTATCTTCGTCATGCGGAACGAGGCTGTGCTCTGACGCTATGTTCCTATCTGAAATCTCCGACAAACTCTACCGTACCCCTGCCTCGGCCTGCTGATGCACTCGCGCTCAGCGAATTCGAGTTCGAAGAATTGACGAGCCCAAGTTGCCCAACTACAGTGACACGCACTGGCCTTTCTTTTATCTCAAGTCTTATATCTCGACGAACTAATATTGTGGTTCCTACTTCGCCTGAGGTGCCTTGGCTTTCTTTCCCCTTGTTTTTCGCGCTTACACGAACTAGTAGGGACCTGGTCATCGCTCCAAAACACTACCCCAACTCTCTCAAATGCGAACTGTACATAAATCATGCCCAAGAAGACCTGAAAATTTCCCCAGACGGTGGCAAATGTGGTCTCCCTGCAGAATTCATCCTAGAATTCATGCAGGACGGACGTACTCCCGACCGTATTCCCCTCACCTGTCTCTCCAACGGTCCTGCACAAGTATATTCAAATCTAAACCCATCTTTGAATGGTTCTTCACAACCCACTGGCTTGCCCACTTTCACGACAACATCCAATCCAATTCGCTAACCATGTTCATCGATCACCACAGCGCCACGTTATACGCTCTCGTCTTTGGTGCTGAACTTGTACCCATCCTTACCCTAGCACGGTCTGCAGGTGCGGGCACTCAACGACGCGAATTCTTTCTTTCAAAAGTGGTTACCGATGGCAAGCGTATCTACGATTGTTGAATCTGAACACGACGCATATACCTGCCTAGCGTGTATCATACGGAAGTCTAGATCCATGTTCACTTCTTTGTCGTTGACGCGGACCAGCACCAGCCTTTGTCGAAGAGGTTTAGGCCGAGTTGGAGGTTGAGTACGACAATCAGTGCGGGTTGAGAGAGCTGAGGTTGGGATCGGTGGTATTGACGCCGAGTTTGGTGGATCTGTTCGCGGACAATGTGCCCATGTTGGAGAAGCTGTTTGCTCGTCAAGGGGGTTGCTTCGGCTTCTTCGCCATCGACGTTGTCCTCTCCTGCGGCGGATTGTTGTGGAAGTGCGAGAACAATAGATTGTGAGTATGTTTGCCACGTAATTGAAGGCTTCTTGTTGATGTCGAGTTAGGAATCGGGTTTTTTTTGCGGGGCAAATGCTTCTTCGTTCCACGTTAAGCGACGCCAATGGGTTTTTGGTGCTGTTTGGCCATGCAGCGATCTTGATGGCGCCGCCCAAGCTAGTTGAGACACCTGGTGGGGTTGATCCGAGAGAGCAGAGGGTTGTTACTGCTACGAGGTCTAGTTCGAGGGTGGATGTTGGTCGCAGAGTAAGCGTCATGTCGCGGTATCATGAAGTGGGCATTTGTAACTAATAGATTACAGTGCTGTTCCGAGGCCTGAAAGGACGAAGTACCTTCCTGGCGCGGCCACATCCAGCCATGGCTGTTTTCTGTGAGAACTCTGATTTCAGTGGCGAAGTAATCAACAATTTAATTGTTTAGCCTGTAGGAAAAGTTCAAGTTGAAGACCACCCGCAACAATGAGCAGACATAAGAAATGATGGATGCGAACAATGTTCAAGAAGCCAGTACTGCAGTATTTAATCTTCAATGCGATTGAGTTTCCGCCACTTGGCGGCGTTCTCATCTGCATTACCTTCCCAAGTTGTACCCTCCATAACTGCTGCTCTCCAATTGGGTTGTTCCGCAAAGGACTTTTTCAGTGCTTCGAGTGAAGCAGGGTTTGCGAATGGGTTGCTTGGAATGAACACCTTTCCAGATGCACTGGAACCAGGGACCGGAGCACGGGAACGAAGACGGGGTCCGCTAGTCTCATTATTGCCGCGACGGCCACGACGACTCCGCCCACCACGCCTACGCCCACCGCGCCCACGCCCACCATGCTCACTACACCCACCACCATTGCCGCTATCCCTATTGTCACCATCATTGTTGTCAGTAATAAGCCAATCAACCAAACGGATAGGTAAAGGGATAGCTCGATCCTTACGCAGTGGCCAGTAACCACGCACTCGCATTTCATGAAAAAGAAATGCACCATGAAATGGCAATCGACCATCACTTGCTTCGAGGTTTATCGCTTTGCCATGACAGTCTTCTAATTCCTCCAATTGGGAATGGTTGATAAAAACAAAGCGCCTTTGCTACGGTCAGGTAAGAATAGGCGTGGCTTCAGAGACTAGAAAACTACCTCAGGCATCCAGCGTATGTAATAGCAATGTGCATCAAATAGACTATGGTGGAGAGTGCACAGCTGAATACCGTTTCGTGCCTCATGCTCCACGCCCTTTGCTGTTCGAGGCACAAAACCAGCGTCCTTCATTTCCTCCCACTGTACCATGATCAGTTCTGATAGGTAAAACAGTAATTCATAGCGCACAGTGTCATCCTCTTCCTTTGGGATGATGTAACAGTAATCCAAGACGCGTCGTTGAGAACGACCACAAACGACACATAAGGCCCTATCCCGTGTTTTGATAGCTGATTCGAAGGCTTCCGTTCCTGATATGGAAGAAATGGTATGTTCCGAATATTCGAATGGATTGCCCTCTCGCAGGTTGAATGCTTCTGGAATCCACTGCGTCACCGACATGTCGAGGGAGGGGTAGGCCCAGACAAATATATCAAAACGAGTCGTGGTTTCTCGTCGCTTTTGTTGCCTCCAAAGTTCGGAAAGAATAACTGGCTGTTGATCGGGAGCCCGGGCAGGCCAATCTTCAATGGAGTGGGAACCAAGGGGGCCCCGGGATTTGAATGCCGGACCGGGGGTCTGGGGGGGGGGGAGGCTTCCGAGGGCTTAAAAAAATTTACTAAAGTTAGATTAAATTTCTATTTTTGAAGCCCTATGGCAACGGGCGGACGTATGGGCCATCGAGACAGACGTTCAGCTTCACTCGAAGACCTTAGCACACTGTACCAGGCAAAAAAAATGGAATCTATTCGTCATTGTGTGGACTCGGATGTAATTTATCTTTTAATTTCAGATCTGGAAGCGACCGAATTGGTTACGATAAATGAAATACATTTCATAGTGGATGCCATTCCATCTCGTCGAAGACGCATTTTCTGAACTCGCGACATGACAGTCTACAGAACTCTTTGTCTGCGTCTGTGGGTCTCGAGTTGAGGTTCAGGAGCAGGTTATTGGTTCAAACACTGTGTTACGATGTGGATATGATTCAGAAGGCTGCGAAAATCATGGGTAACTTCTAACCAGTTCCGTTAAGTTCTGCATTTTCTCATACTAATATTTATGTTCTCTTAAATGGTTTCCTTTGGGATGCTTCAACTTCACGTGTGCTCCGAAAAATTGGCGTTTCGAGAGTGATGCGCGCTCAAAGAAGCGGCGCAAGTAAATTTTTTCTTCATTTCCTCGTGTATGTGAACAACATGTAACATGTTTTTCTTGGAACTTTTACCCTTTTCGGTGCGACATATCCATTTTAGGAAGGTGGGGAGGGGGGGGGTCACCTACAAGTGCTTAAAAAAATTTACCGACCCCGTGTAATTTTTAAGGTCCTTGGGCCCCCTTGGTGGGAACTTAGCCGACATGATGAACTTTGACCCTAAGACCTCCGCTTTTGACAGGAGTTATTGAACGAACAGTAGTACGTTTTATCGTATATAGAACAAGCAAGCAACCTTGACGAGTTGGAACATCAGTGGTTCTCAATTAAAGCCGCTGTAATTATACCGTAAAGCACATACACGGGGCCGTTGAAAGCCAAATATAGGTTTGTGATTTGCACTGATATGTGCTTTGGCGCCATGTTCCTGTCTGAAATCTCCGACGCCCGCCAAGCACCCTTCGTTATCCACTACTCCCATCATGTCCATCGCAGATATCGTAGGCACACTCGCAAGAGCCAACCTTCCGTCCCCTGAGGACTTCCAAAAGCGCAAAGTCGCGCTCATCTCTGGTCTGTACTCAACCCATTCATCTACCTCGTGTGCACGATGTCTGAGTGATTGGGCTTTGGTCGTTTCATAGGCATTACTGGGCAGGACGGGTCGTATCTGTGAGTAGGCGCCTAGATAAAACGGCGCCTGATCAATCTAAGTGAGCGGGTTGTTCAGGACGGAGTTTCTGCTAGAGAAGGGGTACGAGGTGCACGGCATCATTCGTCGTTCTTCGAGCTTTAACACCGGTCGGCTGCACCACCTATACGAAGACCAGCATGAACGTACGTACCCCCTTATCCCCTCTTATCTGTCAAACGTCGTAATATAAATGCGCGCTCACACCGCACACCATAGGTCCGATCAAGTTCAAGCTTCATTATGGTGACCTAAGCGACAGCACCAACCTCGTGTACATCATTGCACAGGTCCAGCCTACGGAGATCTACAATCTCGGTGCGCAATCGCATGTTAAAGTCTCTTTTGAGATGGCAGAATACACAGGTGACGTCGACGGGCTTGGCACCCTCCGCCTCCTCGATGCTATCCGAACATGCGGACTGGAGAAGCACGTGCGTTTCTACCAAGCCTCGACGTCAGAGTTGTATGGCAAGGTCGTGGAGACGCCTCAGAGCGAAACGACGCCTTTCTACCCCCGCTCTCCGTATGGCTGTGCGAAACTGTACGCTTATTGGATTGTGGTGAATTATAGAGAGGCGTATGGGATGTATGCGTGTAATGGGATTTTGTTTAACCATGAGAGTCCGAGGAGGGGACGGACGTTCGTGACGAGGAAGATTACGCGGGCTGCTGCGGATATTGCGCTGGGGAAGCAGGCGTGTTTATATTTGGGGAACTTGGATGCGCGTCGTGATTGGGGCCATGGTGCGTTGATCACTTCGATTTGGTCGATGACTTTTCACTCACTTTTGAGCAGCTCGTGACTATGTGGAGGGGATGTGGTTGATGCTGCAGCAGCCCGCCCCTGAGGACTTTGTTCTCGCCACGGGAGAAACTCACCCCGTCCGTGAATTTGTGGAGAAATCGTTCACTAAAGTGGGGATCGAGCTCAGGTGCATATATTCTAATCTTGGGATGATACTTTTTCTAAATCATAACATCAGGTGGGAAGGGGCGGGAGAGGACGAACACGCGATCGACGTTAAGACGGGGAAGAGCATTGTCAAAGTCGACACCAGATATTTCCGTCCCGCAGAAGTCGAGTATGTCTTTTTCTTTTCGTGTGGCACGTGCGAAAGTAGCTGACATTTCCATCTTCCAGTCTCTTGCTCGGCAACCCAGCAAAAGCAGAGCGCCTTCTGGGATGGAAGCGGAAAGTGGACTTTGATTCTCTCGTTGATGAGATGGTGGAAGCTGACCTCAAGGCTGCTGGTAGCTTGGTTGAGGATCAGAACTAAGGATTAGCTTGTTTTAACTTTTTTCTCTCATCGGACTTGGAACTGGAACTGGACATGACTTTCTCTCGAACGTACTATAAGTACATATCGGACAGCTGTATTTCGAACAATTGACTGTGTACTTTACTTACTCTTCCTCGTAGGCGTACTCGGGAAGAGCATTCTATTTCTCCGGCGGATTCGGCCCTGTGACACTCTGAATGATTTGACTGCTCCCTTTATTTATGCACAATCGTACGACGAACAACCATCACTATTTATCCTACTTGCCTTGAACGACATGATGCTCGAAGGACCACGAGCGTCATTAGACCTCACGCACGTCGTATGTGAGTCTCCCCAGACACCAAAAAGGAACAACAGAAGTGAAATTGACTGCACCAGAAACAGATGACGATACTTCGCTGTTTTCGTTGGCACTCGCGCTGATCACACTGAGCCCGATCTTGCTCATGGTCAGTTTCTCTCTCCGGGCCTCCACTCAAGGACCGGCGAAACTGAGAAAAGCTACGTGACACCAGGCATCGTACGCGGCGCTGGCAGTGCAGACAAGGGAGTTCCTCGTCATCACGATGTGGGTAGGCCAAATTGCTTGCGAGCTGCTTAATTGGGTTATCAAGCGGATTATCAAGGAGGAAAGGCCTATTGGTATTTTATTTAGTTCTGCAGCTGTGTCTTTGCTGATTTCGTAACGTCAAATCTAGGAAGTATAGGGAACGGATACGGGTTCCCGTCGTCTCATAGCCAATATATGGCGTATTTTGCTACTTTCTTGATTTGCCATCTTTACCTCAGGCATAGGTTCTCGTCTACGGGGTACACCTTGCTAGACGGCCTGTGGCGTGTGGTGGTTTATGCTGGGGTGTTAGCCTGGGCTGGGCTCGTTGCGTATTCACGGTACGCATCGTTGCCTGCATACATGTTACACGTGCGATATACTGATTTGTTGTGTGGCAGGTATTACCTCGGATACCACAACGCGCGACAGATCATATGGGGGCTGAGTATCGGTGCTTTCCTTGGTGTGGTGCTGTATAGTGTGTCAGAGCTTGTTCCCCGGTGTTGGCCGTCTTCGTATTTGGGGCGAACGAAGATTTGGTTGTTGAGTAATCCGGTGTCGACGTGGTTGCAGATACGGGATGGGTGGGCGGTGTGGCCGGATGCGGGACGGGAGGGTGAGTGGGTGAGGTGGAGGAGGAGGTGGGAGGAGGAGAGGAGGGGGAGGGAGACAAAACGGACACAGTGATTGTTTCTTTTTGGCGTGTATCTGTTGGTGACTTTTATTGGGGTTGTGTGTATGGACGTTTGCTTATTGTTTTTTCTAGATCTAGAGAGTCGCACTTTGATATAATTACTTCTATGTTTCTTGATACCTCGACTATTCAACAACATGAATGAACCTTCTTCAAGGACCTTCTGTGTTGGTGACCAGTGCTGCTGCTGCTTACAAGCTGGTTCCTGAAGTGTCCATCTTAATCCACGTCGTACCAGGGCATACAATTAACATTGATACCCATGCTAAGTTGAGGGGGGACGTGACTCCTCAAACAAGGGACAATTGGCCTTTGATGGAATCCTTGACAAATGAATCATTTTTGCACCTTTTATGTAATTAGAACATACCAATTTTTATTTTGCCAGAGTGTTTGCCTATTGTTCAAAGGGGGTGACACAATGTAAAGAAATCAATGTTAGGGCCTGTTTGGCAACAGTTCCAGTTTGAAGTTACTATGAACTTTTGCCTAGATATGTAGGCTCGTGACCAGCCATTTCACACTCTGCACTACTTTGTGTGAAACAGCTGGTAACAACGAACCACATTTGACCGAGTCACGCTCTGTCACGTCCGACTTAGTGAAATTTCGTGCTTCGTCACTACCAACTACAAGTCGAACTCCCTTTCGTCTCCTTCACCCTCTTCCTCCTCTTCACTTGGTGCCTCAAGATCACCATCAACATCAACATGGAACACTTCATCCATGTTGGAGGCTACATCTTCCTCTGTTAGCCTCGGTAGGGTAGGTTCCTCAATCCCATGTTCAAGCTTGTCCATCAGCTCAACCAACTCTCCCTCCTGCTCCTCTTCCTCCCCCAGCTCCTCTTCCTCTTCTGCCCTTTCTTCCTTGTCTATATTGGTCACCTCGCTGGGTTCAACTGGAGTAGCCGAAGGGTTGTTGGGGTCTATTTCCGGGACTGGCAGTGTGGATGGGGTGGACTGTGGCTGCGTTGTTATTGGCCTCATGCGTCTTCATCATTGAAGTTGTGTAAAGGCCTTATTATAATCTGTTAACAGGTTCTTTGCACTGTCAGCCAGTTGTTGTAGTCTGATTGAAATCACATCCTTTGCTAGTGGATCATCACTGTCAAGTGCCTGACCATTTACCAACTTGTACACTTTGCTCCAACACGGCCCCATTCTGCATTTGTAGGAGGCCTGAGTTCCCTGGAGTTTAGAAATTACATACCTGTCAACCCCTCCCCCTCTCAGATATCTAGTAGCACCTTACCATCATCTACTCCCCCTCCCCCACACCCCAGTACTTAAGTCTCACTTGATTTCGATAAAAAATTCATTTTTTAAACCTATTTAATCTTAATCTATGGCTTTCAAAACATTGAAAAAGTCAATCATGAGATGAACGGTTTTTGACATGTTGAGGCCAAATTTTTTTAAGGCAGCGTCATGCTAGGGGGAACCCCTTGGAATCACGTCCGTTCTGCCCAGTCCTTACATGGTACCCTTGCCTTTCACACTCCGCCTCCTAATTTAGGTAGATGTTGGTATTGTTGTGGTAGATGTTGGTATTGTTGTGGTAGATGTTGGTGTTGTTTGCAAGTAGTACGAAAAGGGAAGGGTCCGTGTAAGGAACTGGTCGTGAGTCTACTAAATATGGTGTTTTGGTAAGCAGTGCAAGTCCATTCTCAAACTTTTGTAGATACCACATTCGGTTACATTTCTAAGCACATTTATCTCTGTCAGCATGAACTATCTACAAACTGTATAACAATGTGACCAGAGTGTGTTGATGTTGGCATACATGGCCATCACACTCTGTCATCTGTTGTTGACAGATGACAGAGGACAATGCAAAGAACATGGTGATGGAATAACAAGGGCACATGAGTGCTCCCCCCCACCCCCCTTATTCACCCTCATGTAGTACCATAGTATTTAGTCAATTATATACATATTTTCCCCATGTCAGTAGCTCTGAGACCAGTTGAAGACCAGTTCTCAACCAGTTCAGACTGAAACTGGTTGAGACTGGTCTTTCAACCATAAAAACTGACCAAAACCGCACTGAACCAGTTGATGTTGGTTCAGTCTGGTTTTTTGTGATTCTTCAACCTGTGAGGACCAGTCCTGGTCCCGGTCTTGTCAAACTTTGATGAAAGACCAGACTGGACTGGACTTCCAAGCACTAGCCTTGATGGTTCTGGTGGGTGTAAATGTGTCATATTGAGAGTAAACTGAGGGAGAGGAGGGGAAAGTCTCTCCTGACTAATACAGCTAGTGTATAAGCCAGTTCACAGAGTCTGGAAGCTGGTGAACTGATTTTTTTGCCAGAAGTTGCTCATATGGAAAGTTTCTAGAAACTAGGAACTGGAACTGTTGCCAAACAGGCCCTTACTATTTCTAAAATGAGTCTTAAGATACTTCCCTGGGACAAAATGCAGTTAAGAATTAAAATTTGGAAATGGAATGGATTTCAGCAGTGCTGGGAATTTTTATTATGAGTAAAGCTTTGCCTAGGTAACACAGTTGCAGGCAAGGGGGTAGGAAAATTAAAAAATTGCACCTGGGGTTCCAATTTTTTTTAGTAGATTTTTGTTGAACCAACCAGCCAACATAATCAGGCACATTTCTAAATTGGGAAATATGATGTCATTGCCATGCTATTTTCTCTCCATGCCCTCCCCTTCACATCCATGATGATGATCCCACAAGTCTCACAAACCTGAGGAAGATAGTTTTTCCATGAATATTCTATTATCCAAATTGGATTTGCAATACTCACCTGTCATTCAGATACCATTGTCCACCTTGCCTTGATCTTGACACTGTTTTGATGTTCTTGATGTATTCTGTAGGATTATCATAATATTTGTGAATTTGTGACACATTTTCCCCCCATCAACAGGCCAGATCTTAAGTACTTTACAGCATGACCACCATCTAATCATTGTCATAATCTTGTCTTTACATATATGCTCAAATCTCAATTGTTGCTCCCTTTCTTCTGTTTTGCAGCATGAAACAGGGCTTAGTGGTTTGTGGGATGCTTCTAAGCCATTTTTCGCCCAAAAGATGGGTAGGTCAAAAAAAATATTAGTGCCTGATGGCCAAACCAACCACCCAACCCTTGGTCCAGCATTCAGATCCTGGTACCCTCTTGGTTGCAGGGCAAATTTAAACAATGAGCACATCAGTTGTTTTTGTTCTGTCAGCCCCCTTGAACAATTGGAAAACAAAATGTCAAATAAAAATTGTCCTGTGGATCTGACCTAATCACATAAAAAGTGCAAAAATGATTCATTTGTCAGGGAATCTGTCAAACACTTCACTTAACTGCTTGATTGTCCCTTGTTTGAGGTGTGAATACATGTAAACTTGGGTGGTCAATGATACACTCAGAATAGCCTATTGGACATCTGTGCCAATTTTGAATCCGTCTCAGGCTTGAGTTTTGACAATAAACTTAAGTGAGAATTTAGTAACCAGACTACAGTCTACCCATGAGTGGGTTCATCTCAATATAAATTTCACTCAATCTTATAACCTTATGTTTGAAATCTGCATGAAAGGTTGTCAACATTGGAATGAAGTTGGCTTGTGACCATATGAGAACTAGGCTGGTCCATCTGAGTTTAAATCCCCATATCACGTGGCTCCTATGCCAGTTTCTATAAAAGATTCAATGATTTTTGACCTCCCCTAAAAAATACATGCTAAATCTTCCTGGTCAGCTTTACACATCACACAATGCACATCATTTTCACTGCATTCATGACCTCTGTTGGGTGAAATTGATGTGTTTTCTCATGGATGACACATCTTTATCATACTTAACATAGCCAAAATCAACAAGGTGTTGGAATTCCAAGCAGATCACATTTGTGAAACAAGCCTCCATAGTTATTCCTTCATTGTTCCATAGGTACATGTGATGGGTTGTATTTCAAATTAGACTACATATTTAGGTGGCTAACTACAATGTACAGACCTTGTGAATTTGTGGGGGTCCCTGTCCCCACCTGAGTGAATGAAGGCAACACATTCATTTTAACACAAATACATGACATACCCTCTGTCTAAACTTGGTGCTCTGAGTCCACCTACTTTTCCTGAGCTCAACCCTTAGCCAGAGCTACTTGACATTAAGGTTGCAGAACCTTCAACACTGCAGAAGACAGCTGAAGCTCCAGCACTATTGCTGTAGAATAACCCACTATTTTTTTTTTCCCATTCTCTTTTCCCTTCCATCCCTTTCACCATGTTGACAACCAAATTGTCTGCTCATTTCTAGCAACTCAACAACACCAAGTACACTGAATGGTGCCTCTGCATGGAGGCTGTTCTTGTTCATGCAGGCTTGTGCATTCTGAAATTGACAATGTCAAGGAGGATGGCACAGAGAAGGACACATTGTCAATCACACTGGAATTTGAAGCCATGCTGAAGGTGCATGCCATGACAAAGATGAATGAAGCCCAAGTGAAGATAATCTTGTACCTTGAAGATGGACAGTTGTCTCACTGTCTTTGATCAAATGATCCTCATGCAATCTGGCTTGTTTTGAAAGGTGTGCACTGTGCTGCAGACTTTGTGACTAGACTGATACAAGCCCTTGGATTTGCCTGGAGCAAGCTGGGATCACTGTCAGTGATCAGGACAAGATTCTTGCCCTCACCATGGGCCTTCCCTCTTCCTATGATGCTATTATCATCAACTTTGACACTACCCCATTGGATCAGCTTACCTTACAGCTAATTAATTATCAATAGACCCACTTTGCATTTGCAGCTCTTAGCGTTTTTATTTACTTGTGGAGCGGGTACAAACAAAAGTAGCCAGATTTGGAGGCATCTTTGATCACATTGATCATTCAAGCTGAGATTCTGTTCTATACTTAGCCAGCTCCACCTAAATCTGGCTAGTTTTTGCTTGTACCCACTCCACAAGTGAATAAAAATGCTAAGAGGTACAAATGCCAAGTGGGTCTATTAATAATTATGTCGGACTTTTATTTTGCTGGTTGCAACTAGCTGGGGTTTCAACCGTCATTGTGTCAGAGTTTGAACTGGTTGCGACCGCTTGCTGTTGTTGACACTTGGTTGCAACCGTAACACAACCGTGTTCCAACAGTTGGAACGAAGGTCACTAGTTTAGCTAAACATTTGTATTCTATTGGAAAGGGCCTGATGTAATATGTATAATTTTCTAAAAAAAAGATCCCCTACGTTGCAGCACTGAGAGATTTTCTTGCTTTAGTGGCAGAGGAAGATTAGATATATGAGTGGCCTTGGGTGTTTTCTAATAGGTCCTGTAGTCTAATGGTAATGTTGCACTACAAATTTGTAGTCCTCATGCATACAAGCCATGAGCCTGAGGTTTTTGGTTCAATCCTTGTACAATGCACTTTATTTTATTATCTTCTCATCAGTTGATCAATAAGTTTACTAGCGGCTATATTAGTACAGGGACCCCGGTTGAAGCCGGATTGAACCGTGGTTCCAACCCAATTTGAACCAAACACTCTTTGATTTCAAGCCGTTGAGACGGCCACCGGCGATTTGAATGGTTGTAACCGGTAAATACCGGTTGTAAGCTAAATTAAGAAAGTCCAACATAACCAGCTATAAACCATGTTATCTCAATGAAGAGGTCCACCAAACTTCACATGGCCAATTCAGCAACACCAACAACTCATTGGAAGAGATTCACAATGAAGCAATGACAGTCACTGGACATTTAGAATGACAGGCTGGAGGTCTTTACAGTGCCTGCCTAATTCCTGCCAGAATCTGGTCATTCCAGCAGAATTCCAGTGCATTCTGGTGGAATCCACCAGCCAAAATATCTGGAATGGTGTCATTCTGGTATTTACACTGGAACAGTCTGGAATGGACTGGAAGAGGTCTTGTCTGTGCCCCAGATTTTCTGATCAGTGCTGATCAGAATTAGCAACTATCCTTTTCCAGCCAATTTGGCTGGAAAGGGACTCAGCAATGGCCCTGCTCAGGGTTACTCAGTGCTGAATCACTGAAAGCTGAACAGAACTGAGTGACACTGAACAGTAGAGCACAGTAATGGGGTCTTTTCTAGTTAAAAAAGATTGCCCAAACAAGGAAATGAACTCTCAGCCTCTTGGAAAGAAGTCACATGACCCAAAACTCACAATACCCAACTGAACAATGCTGCTGTATTATACATGTGAAAGTTAGTACACTGTATGGGTCACATCTCTCTGTATTTCAAACCTCTCATCACTGGAAATATTATCAACTCACAATATTGCTCTGGGTTGGCTTGTAATTGTCCTCACTTACAGCATAAATAGTCAGATCTGATTATGAGTAGTGTTCGCAAGTCCAGTCTATGGGACTGAAAATATACATAGGACTGAACTGGACTGAACCACAGTCCAGTCTTTTTCCAGTTGCGGTTGCCCACATTTGGGATCAGTTGCAGTTGCCAGTTGCCATGTTTTGTAAATATTTGAAAACTGAAAAAGACTGGTTTAGACCAGTTGCAACCGGTCTTTCGTCCCGTCATGTGTTGTACCTTACTCATGTACAATTTTACTTAATTATCGGTTCCTGAATCATCAAAAACAGTCAAGAAGTGGTTGAGATATAGCCAAAAAACATTTTTTGTACATGTATTTTGTTGTAAATTTACTAGACATCATAAAAATAACAACAAAACAGATAACCATTTGTACCATGTGATGTTATTTATTTAACATCCAAAATGAGTTGCACCTACAAACTGCAAATTACTAACTACAGATGCAATTTGAATGTATGTCCTTTCCGTTTTCGCCATATCTCAGTCAAATCTTCACGGAATTGCTTAAATTTTTGATCAGTCTACAGAGAATTAAAATATCTATCTATGTATGTAATGTAGATGAGGTAATATTTACATTATTTGGTACGGTAACAATAAAAGACTGGCTGTGTTACGGTTATTAAGCATAATGAGCAGTAGTATAGCTTCACGTTCGATTTGTCGGTTCGTTCATCTACCACAGTTCTCTTCTCGAGACAAAGTGGGTCACTATCAGTTCACTTGGCCCTAAAGTGACACTATAGGTTCTCGTTACTCTGGACACGTTGGTACAACAGAGTTCCGATGTATGCTGACTTCTTCTGAGTCAAACGTGTATTAAGTCTTCAACATTGAAGACTTATCGTCAAGGTTTCAAAGAGACTCTAAGTCAACGACTATAGAGTTCGAGGGCGATCTAAGTTCTGAGGGTCTGATGAGAATTGAACGAAGCTAGATTGCTTAGGTTCAAGCTACCGAATACAAGTAAGGTAGCATTACTTATATACTAAAACTAAATGAAAGTCATACCATAATCTAAGAATGGTATGATGTAAAGAAAAAGAAGTTGTACGATAGTTTATAAGTTGTACGAGAAAAGGAATGAGTCATTGACTGCGGATCTAGAACTGTCCAGTATAGTCTAGATACGTCTTAAGAATATGCAAGCGTCTGCGTGATGCTGCATAGTAAAAGAAAAAGAGTCTGTAACAGGTTGCAACTGGTCTAGACCGATTTCTTTTGCGTTGTGGACCGATTAGGACTGGTCTGAAGCGGTCCGGTTACGGTCCCTTAATATCTGGATAAATATAGACCGGTTGCAGTTGCCAGTTGCTTCGTTTCAAGGTAAAAAAACCGAACCAGACTGGACTTTAAAACACTAATTATGAGATATGTTGATTTACATGAGTAAGAGTCATCTGAAGCACATTTTGAGCAGTTTTAGGTTAATATTTTGCAATAATATTTACATAGCTGTGTTCTGCTCTTCAAATCGATTCCAACAGGCTATAGAACATCTTGATTGGTTGAATTTTGAGCTTGCAATTGATGTTTGGGCATTTCCATGTGCTCACCAGACCATTTGGCACTTGCTGATCACACATCTTCTGCGACACATCTCATCTCTTACAGCTCTCTCTAGTGTTTGAAAGTCCAGTCTGGTCTGGTTTTTTGATGCTGAGGGGCCTTAGCTGTAACCGTAACTGGTCTGCCTTTTCCCAGAAGCCAAAAAGACTAGACTGGACCACAAAAAGACCACAGACCATGATTTGAAATTCTGTTGAGAATTGGTGCTTCTATAAAATTAGTCTGGTGCATCTCCTATTTTCCACAGTATTTTACATTTCCAATCATATCTCCGTCAGTCTTTGACCAATTAATATGTTCTTGGGTATCTCTATTAAATTCCTATTAGATTTAAAATGAGTCCAAGAATGTTAAATTCAGTTAGAAATTGGTGTTTATATAAAATAAATCTGGTACATCTACTATTTTAAACAGTATTTTACATTTTCAACCCTCTGTCGGTTTGGGATCAATAAATATGTTCTTAGGTATGTTTTAAAGGGTATTTAAAGCATTACAACAGACCAGTTCATTTTAACCAGTCTTTTTGCTGTCTTTACATCTTAAAAATAAAAAGACTGGACCACAGGTCTGGTCTGGCTTTGGTCTTTTTCCAGTTATGAGACTGGACTTCCAAAAACTACCTCTCCTTCAACCACCATGATCCCCAACATTGAACCACCACCTGCCACATTGCCACATCACCCATGGCCACCACCGCTCACATCTGTCATCAACCACCAACAACAACAACATGCCCCAACACCTTAATGACAAAACAACAACATGACATCACCAACCAAACAAGCCAGGAAGGTTGAGGCAACACAACAACACATCATCTGACAGTGACAATGTACAATGTACAATGTCATCAGCATTGGTGGTTTTCAGCCAGCTTCAGTGAGTAGAAACCCCCCTCACCCCCCACCATATGCTCTGATGGTGTGTCTAGCCACATCCCTGTCAGTGACATGACAAAACAAGTGGACAACGACAATGGACCACAGGGGATGAGGGACGACCATGTCAATGACAGCCATGGCCACATATCACAATGGACAACCACATCAACAGACGACCATGCCCATGGCCAATGACATGCCGCCAGGATGTGAACGCCACCACCACAATGCAACCATGAACCCACAACTGCAACCACAATGCATGACAATGATAACGAACGACAATGATGTGACCACGACTGTTAGGATCTGTGCTACTCTCAGAAGCAAGAATGAGGCATAGTTTGAGGTTTGGCAATAGTTACCACCAAAAGATACAAGTTCTGGAATAGTAACATGATTTGGAATAGAATTGATGTAAGAGTCTGGCAAAGGACAAGAGGACTGAGGATCAGCAAATAGTGTTTGCAGGTCCAGTCCACAGAACTGAAAATATACGTAGGACTGAACTGGACTGAACCACAGTCCAGTCTTTCCGGTTGCAGTTGCCCACATTTGGGATCAGTTGCAGTTGCCAGTTGCCATGTTTTGTAAATATTTAAAAACCAAAAAAGACCGGTTTAGACCGGTTGTAACCAGTCTTTCGTCCCGTCACGTGTTGGACCTTACTCATGCACATTTTTACTTAATTTTCGGTTGCTGAATCATCAAAAACGGTCAAGAAATGGTTGACATATGGCCAAAAACATTTCTTGTACATGTATTTTGTTGTAAATTTACCTGACCCTATAATTATTTTATGTACAGCTATATGACATCATAAAAATAACAACAACACAGATAACCATTTGTACCATGTGATGTTATTTATTTAACATCCAAAATGAGTTGCACCTACAAACTGCAAATTACTACTGTACGTAATCAGGTACCCGGTCACCCTGGGTAGTCGGTCAAGCATACTGTACAGCACCGACAAATGCTTTCCCCTGAAATTTTTTGAGTGATTTCGAGAACCTATGTCAAGCTCTATCTGTGCATGTAATTTTTATGTGTAAATGCAATGTATGTGTTGAGAAAAACATGCAAGACTAGAGGAATTTGACTAAAGATGCCGAATTTCCACATATAGACAATGTCCAAAATTGGAAATCGTTATCTCCACACTGCTGAATCGAGGTCTCCCCTTCTCGAAACTTGTGTTCTCGCAAGTCTCAGCTCTTGCCCAGGCCTGGACTGCTCATTCCTGCTCACTACACAGGATATCATAAAGATAAAAGTGTTGTCTTGGGCTTAGTTACATGTTCTGTCAGGTGGAGGCAGATCATTCTGCGACTGGACTGCTGGGAACACCACAAAGACAGCCTGAAAAATTTCAAGTGAGACTGGTAAAACACACGTTGAGGAACTAAATTTGATGTAGAGGATAATTTTACCAATTTTATTTGGGCCTTGCAGCAATGATCTGCCAAAATGGCCTTTTTTCGATAGCATGGCCGTTTGAATTTTTTTGTTGATTTTGGATGGACTTCGAGGCAAACCGAGCAGTCAAAATCAACACTCGAGATCCAGTAATACTCCTTATCGCAAAAAACCCGCACTTTATCAGTCTTCTCTCTCCCAAAAAAGTGCCGGAATGTGTGAAATTTCACTATTTTTACACCCATGAGATAAGAATATTTTTAGTGATCACCGACAATCTAGCGAAGTATCTCAATTTGAATATGCTCTCTTAAAGTACTAGAGTTATGTTTGAGTTAAAAACAAGAGGAAAGAAGTTGTTCAGACTTGTACGCCCCTCCTGCCTCCTCTCGATGTGTTTAACAGCGCGTCAAAGATCGCTTCGCAAATCATCCCAAAAATCCAGTGAAACTACCTCTTTTTCAGTTCCTGATGTCGATAATGTTATCCCACCACTCCCGGATCCCGAGGTTGTTCCACAGGAGGAGCACATTGCACTTGCGATTGAAGCCGTTAATGCTAGTGTTCCTGCATCTGGTGGGAAACCAAAGCTTTCGCTCCGACAGGCTGCTAAGGCCTATGGTATACCGAGATCTACACTGGCTGACCGTTATAATGGTGTTGGGACTCGCCAACAGGCACACGAGTTTCAACAACTCCTATCAGCTGCGCAGGAGTGCATTCTTGCAGATTGGGCCAAGGTACAAGCTCGGCGGGGTGTTCCAATTTCACTGTCTAGTCTTGCAGATCATGCCAGTGATATTGCTGGTCAGCCAGTTGGGACTTCCTGGCAGGGGCGATTCATGGATCGACACCCCGATCTCAAAACCCAGTGGACCCAGAGCTTGGAGCAGTGTCGAGCCAACAATGTCAACCGCCCTACCGTCTATAAATTCTTTGACATATTGGAGGAGCTTGTACAAGAGTTTAATATACCGATGGAGAATATTTACAACATAGATGAGAAGGGTGTACAGCTAGGGGTTGGTAAATGTGTTGCAGCTATTGTTGACCGAAGCCAGAAAAATGTCTACAATCTCGAACATGGGAATCGCAAACTAGTAACTATAATCGAAACAGTCTGTGCCGATGGATCTTCTTTGCAGCCAACAGTAATTTTCGAAGGAAAGCGGGTGAACTTGGGCTGGACGAAGAGTAATCCTTGTCATGCAAGGTCCGTCAAACACCTAAGTTTCATATGCTACAGGACAATGACATTTTTCTGATTCAGTGTCGCTTGCTCGCCAAATGGGTGGACTGACCAAGAACTTGGTGCAAAATGGCTTGAAAGAGATTTTGAACCGATGAGCGCTGCACGCAATAAGACCGGCGGCTATCGACTACTCATTCTCGATGGGCACAACTCGCATTGCACATACCGGTTCAGCAAATTTGCCAAGGACCACAATATCATCATAATTTGCTTACCCTCTCACACTACGCATGTCTTACAGCCTTGCGATGTTGGTGTCTTTGGTCCTCTCGCGTCGAGCTGGAAAGCCCAGGTGAACCAGGCTGCTAGGAACTACATACCAATAACAAAATATAACCTACTCGAACAATATTCAGCTGCTCGAGAATGCGCTTTCAAAAGTGAAACAATCCATTCAGCATTCAAAAAAACAGGCATATGGCCGATGAATTGTGATGCCCTTGACCCACATGTTTTTGATCCTTCATTGAATACGACAACACAGGCAGCCCAGCCCTTACCAACGACTCTTCCCTCTCCCAAGCTCGTCACAATCACGGCTACCACCTCCACGGAGACAACCACACCTTCCCATATCTCGAATTCGTCTAATGGAACAGTCACTGTCTTGCCTTTAGACTCTCAAACACCTCCTGATGACGAAGGTGACTTACCCAGACTCAGTTTGAAGATCCCAAAGCCATTGAGGGGCACCACATCGCGTCAGGAGCTCCGGGACCAAAACAAGGAGTTATTTCAGCTGCTTAAGCTCGCGGAGGAACAGATTCAACGAGATCACGCTCAGAAGCGGCTGATGGATTGTGAGAACGAGAAGCTGCGTCAGCGATTGCACTGGAAGGAGAAGAAGAAGGAGGATAAACGTACAACAGCGGAGGCACGCCACATGACATCAGATGAGTCATTGGACGAGGGCGCAAAAGCACAGTGGCGCACAAACATCAAGGAGTTCCATGAAATGGCAAAGCCAATATTCAAGAAACAGTGTGACGACATCGAGGAGTATTATCGTAATCTTGTGGTACAGGAGAAGACAAGGACAGACGAGGAAAAGCGACGGGTAGTGTTCGCAAGTTCAGTTCAGTCCGGTTTTTTGCCCCCAAAACGGGCAACCGTGGACCGCAACCGGTCTAGGACCGACCCACATATTGCGGGGACCGAACCGGACCACCTAGGACCGGTCTATTTCGGTCCATGGGACCGATTCAAACCGATTCAAACCGGTTTTTTTCGGTAAAATTCATTGTATCAATATAAACCATTTTTATCTCAACTATAATTACTCTGAAAATTAAATGGGTTATATAACATAATAGAACCTGTAATTACCCGTCATTCCACCAATTTGTAAGAGATTTAATAAAGATTTGGCGTATCTATGACTGAAACCGAATTACATCTCCTAAAGACTCAGGCAAAATGTAATGTGTGAACTGTAAATTATTTGATGCATATCCTACATTGATAGATGGTAAGAATATTTGTCTACTTGAAGTTTTCGCATCCAACAATAGAATCAAAAAAAATGATGAAAATCTGAGTTAGTTAGAATTAAATTCATTCTGGTACAAGTTGCACAAAAAGAATATTTGTCTCAGAATGGATTTGGTTATAACTTTCTCAATTCTTAACCATTTTTGATGAACCAAGAATCAAATTAAAGGTAATAAAAGTGGTTACAAGGCTACGTTACTCACGTGACCGTTTAACCGGTTGCAACCGATTTAAACCGGTCTTTGAACGGTTTTGAAAGATTTTTTAAATGAGGCAACCGGCAACTGGAATAACACAAAATTTGGGCAAC
>KN838642.1:104657-115315 GCA_000827195.1 Laccaria amethystina LaAM-08-1
AGTGTAGAGATACCACTGTCCCCTTTAGGCCAAGTTACTATTTATAGCTGAAATCATCTTACGCTGTAAAATCGAGCTACTTTGGCAGTCTTCAAGGACAGGGAAGAGGAAATCAGCCAATTTTTTTTCATGAGACTATCAACAATGTGTGTAGACAAAAGATTCTGCAAAAAAATTGAGAGGGACAGGTTTATTCATGCCTGGGTGGCTCGAATGGCCAACTACCTAGTTTGGCCAACTAGCTGACCAGGCACAGTAGCTGTACATAAAATAATTATAGGGTCAGTTAAATTTACAACAAAGGACATGTACAAAAAATGTTTTTGGCCATATCTCAACCATTTCTTGATCGTTTTTGATGATTCAGGGACCAAAAATTAAGTAAAATTGTGCGTGAGTAAGGTCCAACATGTGACGCGACGAAAGACCGGTTGCAACCGGTCTAAACCGGTCTTTTTCGGTTTTTAAATATTTACAAAACATGGCAACTGGCAACTGCAACTGATCCCAAATGTGGGCAACTGCAACTGGAAAAAGACTGGACTGTGGTTCAGTCTAGTTCAGTCCTATGTATATTTTCAATCCTGTAGACTGGACCTGCGAACACTATTTAAAACACTATCAGCAAAGGGTAATAGTGTGGTCTCAGCATAGGAATGGTTGAAGTATGCTAGGGGCTAAGCATTGAGTGATAGCATGGGTTCAGTGTAGGATACATTGAGATGCACTATTAAGTTTGATGTTAGATTTTACAAGAGTAAGTGAGTACTTAGCATAAATGGGCTTTTGGTGAGGGAGGCAAAGTTTGAGACAAGTGAGTAATGAGTACCAGAAAAGAACTAAGATGAGTGAGATGAGAGAGTAAGGCAAAAACAACTTTAATATCAAGGATAGAGTATAGAGATATATGTGAGAAGTATTTATACATATATCCTTAGGAGGTAAGTTCATAAAAGGAAATAATACACAAGGTATCTGAAACAAGGGTTGCCATAGATCACAGGGAAGTGGAACAATAAAGAAGAAGGTTGAGTTGGGTATATTGGGCTGAGGCGAGGTACAGGCGAGGAATGAGAGATGTGGTGAGGCAAGGAACAATAGGCACTTATTATCTTGAGTCATTGTTATTTGGCATTGGGTACAAGGTGGGTGTAGGGTTGCCTATGGCATGGAGTTGGTATTATTGTGAGTAGACAAGATCAAGGCACTTGGTGGGGACTTGGCAAGGTTAGGAACAATAGTACTTTATGTTCTTGGAGTTATTATCATTGGCATCAGGTGCTTGAATGCGAGGTCAGTGAGGGGCTATCGTCAAGGGTTTGTGGCTAGGGGGTTGTTTCTATATGTGAGGATTTGTTTGTGTAGGTTGAGAATAAGAGTTGTAGGTCATGGGGATGGTTCATGACAGTGATGACACTGGACCAATACGAGATGCCCAGGCACATGCTGACAACACCAGTGGCATGCAATGGTAAATGGCAACATTTGTCACCATTCATCATTTTGTTTATACAGTGAGTCAGTACATCCCCCCTCTTTTACTGACACCAATGTCAGGTGCCATGTCACCAGCAGCAATGTGGCAATCAGACAACAAACGGCTACATCTGTAGTAATTTATTGTCACTTCTTATTTTATATCTGTAATTACATATCAATTGTACAGTATTTTACCCATTTTCTTCTGAATCTGGGTGCCATGTCACTGACAGCAGTGTGGCAACCAGAAGATGAATGACAACTTGTTGTGTGACATCTTTATTTATTTTATCTAATGACAAACATATTTTTTTTTATGGTTCACTTAATTACAAAATACTTCAAGGTAGCCTCATAGTAGAAATTCTGATCAGATCTGATCAGAAATACTGTCAAAATAGTTGCAATCCATCCTGATTGTAGACAATCTGATCGGAGCCTGTGGGGGAGAGAGAAGTACTGGATGGAATGGAATGGCACTGGAATGAAATGACCAGAATGGACACTAACAATTGTCAAATATGGCAAGTTTTGCTTTTTCAGATGAAAAATCACAATAAAAATTGGAAAAAAATATGGGTGGTGTTCACTAAGGTAGGGGACATCCACTTGCTTTTAATGTCACATGCCAAGGTTCTGAGAAAGGTACTTTTTTACAAAATTCTTCACTATTGAATGCAGAAACACTTTTTGCCAAATGTATCTCCATAGATTTGTTCTAAATGTAGTATCATTGATGTGTAAAAAGACAATTGGAACAAAATAAGTACAGTTATTTCACTCAATTTAAGCGAGTGAATGTTAAATTCGATAAATCACGCCCATCACCGGATTCTGTTTTCCATGAGAATTTATTTTCCTTTTAGCTCTCCTGCCCTGACTTCCACTTGCCTCTGTCTCATTCAAGCTGCGGCCAACCCTCGAGGCGACGCACTCAACACTATGCCATGTGGAGCTCGGCGCCCGTCACGTTCTCGCCTTCAAGACGCGTTGCCAAACGTTTGTGTACTTGCGCATGATTTGTAACATGAAAACAAAAACACGTTGGAATGGGAAACAAGGTGCCGCAACACACATCGGGCAACGAGGGATCTTATCTTTGAAAAATCAATGATACATGGAATGCTAGGTTTAGTTTTGCAGTAGATAAAATCCTTTTTTTCCACCCTAGTATATACTACACATCTCATGTAAATTCTTACCTACAATACTACAATATTATGAGCCTTATATGAATTAAAGGCCTAATCTAATGGGAAAACAGAAGGATTCATTAGCCGATGTGATATAAAGTTAGTTCCCTGAGCAGAAAGACCCTTAAATTGGGTGCAGGGATAGGCCAGCTCACAGAAATGCACCCTAAATTGAGCTGGTTGGCATCATGGGGCCTTAAATCCACTAAATTGAACTCGATTTAAGCTAAATCCATTGCACATAAGCACTTATGCCAACTTATGTGTGCTTTTCTCACTTATTTTCAGTCCCTTGCAGCAAACCACCTTCCAAATGTCTCCCAGAAGAGCCAAAAAAGCAGTGAACATGTAGCAGCAGGTAAATTGAGGGTATTCTGCAATTTTTGTATTTTTCCCAAACATTTGGTGGTGCCTGACAGGCCCCAATCAAGGATGTGCCATCGGGTCCATTTTGGACAAAAACAGCATGTTTGCACCAGGGGAAAGCCGGAACTGAGAAAAAAATTGAATTCCCATGTATAATAAAGACAAAATAGTATGCTACAAGCGAAATTTTAGAAGGGAACAAAGCGGGGGCCGAAGCGGCGGGGGAGGAGGAAAAGAGGAACGACGCAATGCACGAGGTCACGTGGTCACGTGCGCCTTCCCAAAGCAGTCGCGATCCGGCAGATCCCGTTAAATTGGCCCACATAAGTACTCATAGTTCCCAACCCAAAATACTTTGGATACATCAATTATATGTGTTGTGTTGCACATATAACCCTGCCTAGGCTGCTAACCAATGTGTCTATAATGTGAAAATGAAGCAGAATTATGGATGACATGGAAAAGGCCAAAATGAACAACCTTCTCCCTCTTGTGTGGGTTTCCTGCACCCACTTCACTTTCATTACAGTACATACTTTTATACTTTCCATCACTTGGACCCATAACTTTTAGATTAATGCTTGTAAACTTGTACATACATTGTTAATTTACATTTAAATGATTCTATGGAATTATATTTTGTTAAATCTTCAATGAGAATATCATACACTCCTTTCTTTTATTTTTACAACCAAACTTTTCTAATTTGAACAGCATGTCACATAAATGTAACAACACATGACATTAGAAGCAAGTGGATGTCCTCTACCTTGTTGGTGGGATATTGTTCATATGGTCTGTGTGCAGTTCCAAATATAGTAATTAATGCAAATATAGCCAGAAAATCAGAAAAAAAAGGTAAAATAAAATAAAATAAACTGGTTGTTGACAAAGTTGGAGGAGTGTTGACATGGTCTATGCACATTTCCAAATAAGAAAATTTAGACAAAGATAGTCAGAAAATAAGAAAAAAATCAAGGATGGTCCTCTTATTTGTTAATAATATTGAAGGGGCTACTTTTGGGGTCCAGAGCACATTTCCAAATATAGAAAGTAATGCTTTACTAAATGAAAAATCACGGTAAAACAGGGAAAATATTAGAAAAAAAATAGTAGATGGTGATTGGTGGTGATGATGTTGGGGATGCTGTTTGCAGGGTTCAGTATGCATGTCTAAATAAGGAAAAATTTGCATTCCTAGATCAAAATCATCTATAAAATAAGGTAAAAATGAGAAAAGAAATAGGAATGATGGTCAGCATTGTTGGGTGATGTCATCAGGGTCCAGGGTACATGTCCAATATATATATATTAATGTTTCTAATGCAAAGTGGCACAAAATAATAGAAAAATGGAAAAAAAAATATGAATGGTGGATACATTATATATACTCTGAGGCACTGCTTTGTCAGGGTCCTCTGCATATCTAGTGTTTTAAAGTCCAGTCCGGTTCGGTTTTTTTACCTCGAAACAAAGCAACTGGCAACTGCAACCGGTCTATATCTATCCAGATATTAAGGGACCGTAACCGGACCGCTTTGGACCGGTCCTAATCGGTCCACAATGCAAAAGAAATCGGTCTAGACCAGTTGAAACCAGTCTTTTATTGTAAAATTTACTGTACCAAGTAACATAAATATTACCTCACGTACATTACATACATAGATAGATATTTTAGTTCTCTGTAGACTCATCAAAAGTTTAAGCAATTCCATGAAGATTTGACTGAGATATGGCGAAAACGGAAAGGACATACATTCAAATTGCATCTGTAGTTAGTAATTTGCAGTTTGTAGGTGCAACTCATTTTGGATGTTAAATAAATAACATCACATGGTACAAATGGTTATCTGTTTTGTTGTTATTTTTGTGATGTCATATAACTGTACATAAAATAATTATAAGTCAGGTAAATTTACAACAAAATACATGTACAAAAAATGTTTTTGGCTATATCTCAACCAATTCTTGACCATTTTTGATGATTCATGGACCGAAAATTAAGTCAAATTGTACGTGAGTAAGGTCCAACACATGATGGGACGAAAGACCGGTTGAAACCGGTCTAAACTGGTCTTTTTTGGTTTTCAAATATTTACAAAACATGGCAACTGGCAACTGCAACTGATCCCAAATGTGGGCAACTGCAACTGGAAAAAGACTGGACTGTGGTTCAGTCCTATGTATATTTTCAGTCCCATAAACTGGACTTGTAAACACTATGCATATCACCCAAAAAGCAAAGAAAAACAAGATTCAGGTTCTCACATGTCAGGGTCTATGTAATGGGTTACTGGGATGTTGGTCACATGACCAATTACCAAAAATGGTCAAAAAGTAAAAATTGTAGCCCTGCGCTGTAGCTTATGGAATCAGTTGACATTATGTTCTGCAGTGCTCCTGTTGTGGAGGCGTGAGGTAAAAGACCTTTCTGAGCACTTCATTTTTTTATTTTTGTTTTTTGTGTTTTTCTCCATGGAAGCAAAACCAAACAACATGATTTCAACACCTTTAGAAAGCTCAGAGAAGGGGCTATGATTAAGGTGTCATGGGAAATTTGACCCAAAAGGAAGGTGCATACCCTAAAAGGGAAATTGACGCTATAGCAGTATCTATCAAAAAGAAAAGTTGTTGTATCTATTAGTATATAGGTGTTTATATACATGTACTTGTGTGTAAACATGATTTTCCCATCTCATTTTGCTGAATTCTGGTTCTATTCCAGTCCCATTGCTGTGGATTCCTGCAGATTCTGGTCCCGTTCCTGTAGATTCTGGTCTCATTCCTGAGGACTCCTGTGGATTCCAGCAGATTCCTGCAGGATTGGGTGAGGCACTGTAAAGTGCTGACAAGCTGGGGGAGGAGCCCCATCAGATGTTGTATGCTTCCTCTGTGACAAGAAGGGGCTGATTGCCCTGATAGGCTGGCTTGAGAGAAGGCAGAGATGAAGGAAGGACTGAAGGAGCATGCCGCTGCAGTTTTTGTTGAGGTTGAAGAACATTTTTATGGAGATGGAGTAGGATCTTTTTTATCTGGGTTGGACTTGCTAAAAATACAGGAGCAAGCTGCCAGGGGTGCATAACAATTTTTATGAATATTTGTCTTCCTTTTTCTGTCTGCATTTGCACTTGTGGGGGTGTGTTTCTTTCTTTTGTTTGTTTCTATGCCATGTTATGCTTGCAGGGGTGTGTTGGAATTCCAAGCAGATCACATTTGTGAAACAAGGCTCCATAGTTATTCCTTGATTGTTTCATAGGTACATGTGATGACTTGTATTTCAAATTCAACTACATATTTAGGCAGCTAACTACAATGTACAGACCTTGCACATTTGCAAGGGTCCCTGTCCCAAGATGAGGGAACAAAGGTGACACATTCATTTTAGCACAAGGCACTCCAAAAAATCTGAGATTTGCCTCTTGCACTGCTCAAACCTGCATTTGATGTCTTAATACCTGCTGACTGCGCTCTAACAGCTGCTTTCTGGGCACTATACAACAATAAAGAGAGGAGTGTTGGAATGCAAGCATGCTGTCTAATCTGGACTGTGACTAATTCTATGCTTGTTCCTCAGGAGGTTAAATGCAATATGACCCCTACAAAAAAAAAGATCACATGGTGTTTTCCCTCACATGAATCACACATACCTTATCTAAACAACTAGAATGGCAAGCTACAGAGCTTGTCAGTTTGTGGAAAAATTATCAACATAATCATAAAATTCCAAACAAATTACATACAATGCCAATAAATGTTGGATTACAGCAATACTTCTCCTTCCTCCACTGATTCTGGCCAGAATCTGCGGAATCCAGCTGGAATTCAGGAATTCCACAGGAATCCGATGCAATCCAGGAATTATGGCAGAATTCCAGCAGAATTGACAGGATTCCAGCCAGATTCCTTGCCTACAAGTACAGAAACAGTACTATATAAGAGTATATGAGGTATAGCTTATTTACAAACAATAAAATAACTACAGAGACAATGAAAGGAACAATTTAATTAGTAGCTACAGACATAAAACAATAAAAGAACTACAAGGACAACAAAAGGAACAATTTAATTAGTAACTACAGACATAAAATACACAATAACGATGAACGATGTCTGTTGTTCATCATTTGGTTCCACCTTGCTGACAGCAACGTGGAATGTAAATGATAATATCATAAAATAAATGATGAACGATGACAGAGGTCATTGTTCACCATTTTTGCCCTTCACTATCCTTCTCATTCACTGTCTGGTTGCCACATCGCTGTTGGCGATGTGGCACCTGGCTGGCGCTTGTTTACAGGGTGACATGGTGTGGTGTTGGCGTTCTTGGGGGACATGTTGTGGTTGTTGGGGGGTGGCCACACTTCAGGGGTATTATTACAAAGTGTGCCCTAACATTCCATCATCCCCTGTGGTGAAATGGTCTAACATGTGTATAAGTGTGCTGTGCCTGACCTCTGTAGCTGTATGTTTGATTCCTAGTAACTGTTGAAAAGATTTCATGGCCTTGTCTGGTATTTTGAATATAATTTTCCACCTTCCTTTTCATACTTGGTGACTACTTTCCTTCACCTTCTAAATTTAAAAGCAGCCTGGTTTGAGAATTTCATTAGGGTTTCTCATATCATACCTTGAGCAATCTCATTCTGATTTTCATACTTACCCTCACAAATTTCATTGTGCAGCTGATGATATTTCATTCTGATTTTCATACTTACCCTAATGCTTTCATTGTGATTTTTCATTCTCCTACCTTGGGGATTCCATGTAAATTTCATATTCATTGCCTGGCACTATCAATGAATTTTCCATTCCTGTAGCTTGGGGATTTCATTCTCAATTTCATATTCATTTCCTGGCGCTTTCAAGTGATTTTTCATTCTTGTAGCTTATGTGGATTTCATTATCAATTTCATATTCACACCTGAGACAAGGCCCAATCTGTGCCTGGGACAAAGGTACCTCCATAATCGTAAACACATGTACAATAAGAAAACAATTAGGCATGCATAAAATATTGATCAACCTTTAAATAATGCTGAACAATAAGAACATCAAGCACATCTCCAATGCTTATTTGAACACTTTCTGCTAAGATTAACCCGAAAATGTTTAGTAACTATGGGAGAGGTTCTTATTGTCAACCTTTTATAATCAATGTTAAAGACTATAAAGGTTGCTCCTTTTTGATTCCCCATTCACAATAAGATGAAATCTATGAACCTGTATCACATTTTACATTTCACCAGATGTCATTTCTAAATTATGGATGACACCCACAACATTATGCAGATTAAAAGGCTGGTGGTAACCACTTTATGATAAATCTAAGATGTTTGCCATGTAGGCCATCTTGTAAAATGCCACACTCATCAATGAATGGCTTTCATTAGGTTGCCTATGTCATTTCATTCATTAAAATGCCTTACATTTTCAGTCATTAGCTTACCTCAGTAGATTATCATTGGGAATTTGAGGGGTACCTACCACTTATATGATAAACCTTAAGCAAATGCCTGCACAACTTTCTTTATTCTCCCAAGTGAATATATGATATGAGATACCCAGGCAAATTTATTTCATTTCTCTGTCTGGCATATTCCATTCCTTGCCATGCTATTTCATTTGGATTTATCATTTCTTGCCCTGCCATTTCATATCCATTTTTAATTCCTTGCCCTGCTATTTCATATGTTTTTATCATTCTTTGCCATGGGCTATTTCATTCCATTTATCATTCCTTGCCCTGGGCTATTTCATATTGGATTTACCATTCTTTGCCCTGGGATATTTCATTCCATTTATCATTCCTTGCCCTGCCATTTCATATCCATTTTTCATTCCCTGCCCTGGGCTATATCATTCCATTTATCATTTGTTGCCCTGCCATTGCATATGGATTTATCATTCCTTGCCCTAGGCTATTTCATTCCTTGCCCTTCCATTTCATATCCATTTTTCATTCCCCTTGGGGGTATTTCATGTTCTAAAAATAGTCAGGAAATCAGAGATAAAAATAGAAATAAATGGGAATCAAAACAGAAAATGTGGAATATCTCTGGAACACAAGAACGTGCACCTCTCATCTCTTTTGGCCCTTAAACATATGTGATAATAGATTTAAACAAGCCCTAAATGATGAGAAATGGTGCAGAATTAAGCAATCTAGAGTATCTACCTACCAAACCAAAAAATGCATAATATCTCTGGAACATGGGAACATGCACCTGTTGTCTCTTTTTGCCCTTTACACTATACAATAATAGATTTAAACAAGCCCTAGATCATAAGAAGTGGTGGAGAATTGAGCAATCTAGAGTATCTACCTACCAAACCAGAAAATGCAAAATATCACTGGAACGCGGGAACACGCAGCTCCCGTCTCCTTTGGCCCTTTAAACTACATAATAATGAATTTAAACAAGCCCTAGATCATAAGAAACAGTGGAGAATTGAGCAACCTAGACTATCCACTTACCAAACAAGAAAATGCGGAATATCGCTAGAACACGGGAATGCACGGCTATCATCTCTTTTGGCCCTTCAAAATGCATAATAATGAATTTAAAAAAGCTTTAGATCATAGAAAACGGTGGAGAATTGAGCAACCTAGAGTGTCTACCTACCAAACCACAAAATGCAGAATATCTTCAGAACACAAAAACGCGCAGCTCTCATATCTTTTTTTGATTCAAACTACATAATAATGGATTTAAACAAGCCCCAGATCACGAGAAACGGTTGAGAATTGACTTACATAGACTACTTGCCCACCAAACAGAAAATCCAGAATATCTCCAGAACAGAAATTCGCAAGCCTCTTGTCTCTTCGGGCCCTTTTGACTATACTAGAATAGGTTAAAAAAATGCCCTCAATGATGGGAAATGATGGAGAACTCACAAAGATAGAGTACATCCTCCTCCTGAAACACAGCATGCCAGATATCTCCAGAATGTGGTGATAGATGGCTCTCATGTCTTCAAGCCATAAAATTGACAGTATAGTAGCTGACAAACAACCCTTAGCTGGCAGTACTTTACCCCCCCCCCCACATGTTCTGATCAGCACTGATCAGTTCTGATCAGAATTTCTACAATCAGGGTAGATTGCAACCATCTTGACACTTTTTGTCTGATCAGCGTCAGGATTGCCAATCAGTGCTGATCAGCTCTGATCAGTTCTGAGCAGTTCTGATCAGTTCTGATCAGAGTTTCAGAGTTTTTACCATCAGAATAGATTTCAACCATCTTGGCAGTACATACTGTCAAGAAATTACAACTTTTTATTAAACAATCTTCTCTTTAGCTACTTTACACTAATTAGCTAAGTTCACAATATCTAGTCCTCCCCAAACTCAACACCATTATCATCTTCACTCTCTTCATTAACCTCTCTATTTTCTGCCCTCCTTTTCTTTATACCCTGTTTTTTGAGAACAAATAATGAGTGGTAGAACAGCATAGAATGTAAGAACCAATCAAAATTGGCTGCAGTCATGCGCTTTAAATTTGATTCAAAGCCACCAAGCCATGAATTTAACTGTTCACAAGCCTATATCACTTAATTAACAGAAATTACTATATATCATTAATAAAAATGTACCTGTGTATTGAATGCTC
>KN838643.1:5215-30563 GCA_000827195.1 Laccaria amethystina LaAM-08-1
AAGCCACAGGATATATACAATGTAGATATACACCCTGACTTTTAGTCCCGTAGTATCCATGGAGTTTGCAAGACTAATAGTCAGCAGTCAGTGGGTGACTGAAGTGCTAACAGAATAGAGTCAGGAGTATATTCAAACAAAAAATATTTATTCAGGAGTGAAACCATGAAATATATTCAATTCAGAGTCTTGGCACTTGAAAGATGTATTTAGTGCAAAAAAATAAATTTAGTAGTGTGACTGCTAATTTACAATAAAGATTCTAGATATATTCAGTACAATGAATAAATACAGTGCTACTCTTAGTCATGTAATACATATGGAGTTTGCATGACTAATAGTCAGTGGTCAGTGGGTGACTGAAGTGCTTTTGACTCCTGATTTCATATAGCCCCCTTGAGCTTTTACAATACCAATATGATCCAACTGACATCCTTACAGGTTTGCTCCCTTGTCAAGAAACCTTGTCTTAATTTCTTAAAACTTATCAAACACAAAGCATATTGAATCCTAAGCACACTGGCTTTGTTCACACAATACTTTATCCTAATTATGAGAAAGCTTTGAAAAGTAATTACAACTGTCCACCTTTTGAGTCTTTACTTTGAGTGCAACTAGGTAATAAATTCAGGATGATTTCTTACATTTAGACCTGCTTGCACATTCTTTAAATACAAAAATACCCTATCAATGCTTTTAACATGTGTTTTTCTATAGTAATACTTCAATAACCAGGTAGCTCCTATATTTTACTAGTGTCTGGTATTTATTTTGTAATCATTCTTGAGGGACACTACAGGTTTTGTAGTGTATTAACTAGAATTCATTGAATATATCAGTTTTGATGTGTATGCAGAAATAGCTGAAATGGTATTTTTCTTTTTCTTTGGTCTTGCATGTTTTCCTTCTCAGTAGCTTCAGTTACCATGTTGACACAATGTGTCATAGTGTTGATAGACCCATTGATCTGTTGCCATCAAAACCTTTAGCTCACGATTTTCTAGGTAGGTTTTCAATAGAAATGCTTTATCTTGACTTGTTCCTTGTATTTAGAGCATAATTATGCTCTTCAATAGATTTATCATAGGTTTTCATATGGAATGAAGCCATTCTGTTACGGCTGACAGATCTGAGCTTGTATTCTCTTGGTGTTTGTACTTTTACACAGTTGTGGCACACGATGCATCACTTTTGATGTGTTCATGGCAACTTCTGTAAATGGTTCACATGCTTTGCAAACCTTATACTTTGGTGATTTCTTTTCATTACTAGGCTCAGTACTTGTACTGTAGTTAGCACTAGTAGTATTTTCTTAATTTTAATTAGGAAGGAAAGCTAACAATTTCCTAAAACCTAATTTCTCAAGGTAACATGATATCAAAGATGCATGAGGAATGCAATCACATGCTCTGTGTTCATGCCACTTCTAACACATGACTTTCTAACTTCACACATTTGGCTCACATCGCATTTACATGTATATGTGTCTTTTGTCATATCATATAAATTTAATCCTTTTGTAATAAATGCCATACTTAGTGTATAATTCAACACCTTGTGCTAAGGTGTTTCTACTCTAAAAAACATATTGTGGACTATTTCGCAGTACTTTACAGTGCCCCTCCCATTCCTGCAGGAATCCACAGGAATGAGACCGGAATCCACAGGAATGGGACCAGAATCCGCAGGAATCCACCGGAATGGGACTGGAATAGAACTGGAAAATCAGTGTACATGCAAATATATGTATATAAACACTTGTATACAAATGTAGGAATTCCAATTCTATCTAGATGTCATGTATCCAAATTTCATGTGACTTGAAGCCTCTTAAACTTTATGCTGATAACCTCACACTTTCTTTTAGCATTTATATGTTAAAAATCAAATATATTTAAGTATATATAAATTACTAAGATATAAATTACTAAGTAATACATTAATTACTAAATAATACCTAAATTACTATTTTCCATTTAAATAAAGGGGCAGGAAAGAAGGGAGGAGGAAGGGAGGGAGGGAGAAAGAAAGGGACAAAAGGGAGGGGCAGGAAGTGAGGGAAGAAGGAAGGGGGGAGGAAGGGAGGAGGAAGGAAGGAAGGAGGAAGGAAGGAAGGAAGGAGGAAGGAAGGGGGGAGTAAAGAAGGGGGGAGGAATGAAGGGTGAAGGAAAGGGGGAGGAAAGAAGGGGGGAGGAGGGGGGGAGGGAAATGGTGTGGGACAGGCCCCGTTGTCATTTTTGTGGGTGGTAGTGCGGGGCCGTCATTGGGCACACCCGTCGCCGTGCGTGGGGTGTGTGCACGCTCATCGCCATAGTTGCTGGTGGTGGGTCATTGTCCATTTGTGGGCGTTTGCGCGCTCGGTGTTGTTGTTGGGACGGTGGTTGCGTGGTGGGCGCTCGCCGCTGTGGAGCGGTATGGCGTGGAGGGTGTGGGGTTGGTGAGACGTTTGTGCGTGGTTCTCGCCATATTTCGGTTTGTTGGCGTGGGGGGGTCGTTGTGGGTGGTGGTGGCATGTCGGTGGGGGATCGTTGTGGGGAGTTGTTCGCTGTGGTGATGACGAACGATGAATTTCATTGTTCGTCATCTGATTGCCACATCGCCATGAGCGATGTGGCACCTGAAACTATTGTCAACAATAGCATTGGGGTGGTTAGACTCACCAAATGGCCCAATACGTCGAACGACGACATTTGTCGTTGTCGTTCATCGTCGTCTCGTTGCCACGTCGCACGACGCATCCTCATGTTCCCTCGCTTTTGGTCGTGGCCGTTGTTGGGCGGTGTCGCATGGTCGTGGTTGTTGTCGTCGTGGCTGTTGTTCTAGCCCTGGTGGGTGGGCGGTGACGAATGGAGGGGGCTGCGAAGAGGATGGTAGGTGGGGGAAGGGAAGAGTGTTGTGTTTGTTTGACAACAGGAGTGAAACAAATAAATAATATATGCCAAACAACCGGATTCCATCACATTCCGTTCCTGTGAATTCCGCGGAACATTCCGGTCTTGATTCCGGAATCCGGTCATTCCGCCGGAATAATAAGACACCGGAATGGAAAAAATAGCAGGCCTTCCTGCCAAATTTCATTCCACTGGATTCCGCTGGAATGACCGGATTCCTGCAGGAATTAGGGGGGCACTGTAAAGACCTCACTATTTCGTGGTAGTGTAGTCTTTTGATAGGCTTCAAGCATATAAATGTGGCCCATTCATGTGCTGACTGTAATTTCTACAACCATAGACTTGCACATTTCTTGGAGAGTACTTTAACTGACTGGACAGGGCTTGTCTATCAATCCTTGTAATCATTGCAATTTTTATTTCGAGGCCACTGGGTTTTACATGAACAAATGCTAAAAATCACATTTTTAGGAGTGTATTGTTACACTCCATATCACTGAAATTAGGGTTCACAACATAATCCACTATCTGTCCAATTGAGTCCTTCATTTTTCAATCATTTTGCAATCCATGCAGTCTGAATACAATGTAGCTGAATGGTGGACAAAAACAAATTCAGCATGGAATATGCTTTGATGTGAAGTCAGTATAATGACCTGAATACTTCAATGAGGGAAAAAGAGACAATGATTGCAGCATTCAGAAGCAAGGAATCTACAGCTCTCAGTAGAGGAGAAACATTGAATCAGAGTTTATGGTGCCTCTCAACTTGAGCTACATGGAAAGGGCACTAAGGGCAATGTGTATGACAATATTATCATATACATCCCAAACAAGGGACAATTGGGCAGTTGAGTGAAGCCTTTGGTGGAATCCTTGACAAATGAATCATTTTTGTACTTTTTATGTAATTAGAACATACCTATTGGAGAGTTTTTATTTTGGAAGAGTGTTTGCCTATTGTTCAAAGGGGGTGAGAAATGTAAAGAAATTGATGTTACTATTTCTTAAATGTGCCTTAAGATACTCCTGTGGGACAAAATGCTGTTAAGAATTAAAATTTGCAAATAGAATGGATTTCAGGAACAATTTAATTTGTCTCTTCAGTGCCAGGAAATTTTTTTATTATGAGTAAAGCTTTGCCTAGGTAACACAGTTGCAGACAAATTTAAACAATAAGCACATCAATTGTTTTTATTCTGTCAGCCCCCTTGAACAATTGGCAAACAAACTGTCAAAATAAAAATTGTCCCATGGATCTGACCTAATCACATACAGTGCAAAAATGACTCATTTGTCAGGGAATCTGTCAAAGGCTTCTCTTAACTGCCTGATTGTCCCTTGTTTGAGGTGATACCTACTTCCTTGCTACATTATAATTTTTAACAACCGTCAGTGTCAAAATTTGTAATGAACAATGTTATTTGGACAGGTTGCATACACCCATGGAGATATGTACAAGAATGAAATGAATGTGGGTCAGATCTACTGTGCACCCTACCGAAAACCCAAATAAGAGTTTATAATCTGAGAAAATTTAAAATATTGAAGAGAAAGGTAATGCAATATTCCAAAAATTTACTTGCAATGTTGGAAAGATAGTGAGCTAATATTATGAATATGAATTAACTAGACTCTAGAGTAGATAAAACTCACCTATGTATAATGTATTTGTGTTAGCTTCAGATCTAATTGCCGCAAGTAAGGCAATTGCTTTGATTGTTTGTGGATGCTCCGCTCCAAAAATTGTCTTCCTTACATCAACAACTTGGGCTTCAAGCCTGGTTGCATCTTTGTATTTTTGTAGATAGTAAAATGTTATTGCAAGATTTTCCATTGCATTGATTGTATCAGGGTCTTCTTGTCCAAAAACTTTGCTGGTCATATGTAAAACTTTAATTTCAAGCTTCTCTGCATCTGTATGTTTTCCTAGACTGCGGTATGTAGCTGCTAGGTTACCCATAGCTGAGATTGTATATTGGTGTTCTTCTCCAAGAAGCCTGTTTCTCATATCCAGAACTTTGATTTGTAGTTCCTCTGCATCAGCATATTTTCCTAGACTCCTATATGTATTTCCAAGATGATCCATAGCATCAATTGTATCTGGGTGTTCTTCTCCAAACAGTCTGTTTTTCATATCCAGAGCTTGAATGTAAAGCTTCTCTGCTTCTGCAAAATTTCCTAGACTCTCATATGTAATTGCAATATTCCTTATTGCACTAACTGTATGTGGGTGTTCTTCTCCAAAATGTCTGTTTGTCATATCCAGAACTTGTATTTCAAGCTTCTCTGCATCTGCATATTTTTCTAGACTCTTATATGTAATTGCAAGATTACCCATGGCAAGGATTGTATCTGGGTGCTCTTCTCCAAGAAGTCTGTTTGTCATATTCAGAATTTTGATTTGTAGCATCTCTGCATCTGCATATTCTCCTAGACTTGCATATGTAATTGCAAGGCCGCTCATGGCACTAATTGTATCTGGGTGTTCTTCTCCAAGAAGCCTGTGTCTTAGATCCAGAACTTTGATTTGTAGCTTCTCTGCATCTGCATATTTTCCTAGACTCTGATATGTATTTGCAAGATTGTTCATGGCCCTAACTGTATCTGGGTGTTCTCCCCCAAGAAGCCTGATTCTTAGATCTAGAACTTTAATTTGTAGCTTCTCTGCATCTTCATATTTTCCTAAACTTTCATATGTAATCGCAAGGTTACCCATTCCCCAGATTGTATTTGGGTGTTCTTCTCCAAGAAGTCTGTTTCTCATGTCCAGGACTTGCATTTGGAGGTTTTCTGCATCTGCATATTTTCCTAGACTTTGATATGTGTTTGCAAGATTACTCATGGCCATGATTGTATCTGGGTGTTCTTCTCCAAGAAGTCTGTTTCTTAGATCTAGCACTTTGATCTGAAGCTTCTCTGCATCAGCAAATTTTCCTAGACTCTTATATGTAATTGCAATGTTACTCATGGCAATGAGTGTATGTGGGTGTTCTTCTCCAAGAAGTCTGTTGCTCATATCCAGAACTTGTATTTGAAGTTTCTCTGCATCAGCATATTTTCCTAGTGTCTCATATGTAGCTGCAAGATTACCCATGGCCATGATTGTATCTGGGTGTTGTGCCCCAAGAAGCCTGTTACTTAGATCTTGAACTTTGATTTGTAGCTTCTCTGAATCTGCATATTTTCCTAAACTCTGGTATCTAACTGCAATGTTATTCAATGCTGAGACTGTATCTGGGTGATCTTCCCCAAGAATTCTGCTTCTTGCATCCAGCACTTGAATTTGAAACTTCTGTGCCTCACTATCATACCCCTGTTCACCCAACAAGCTCCCAAACTTTTCATGAGCATCATCAAAGTATCTATCAGCCATCTCCTCCTTTGCCATTACACTGTGCTGGATATTGGCTTTCAAATGGGTCACCAAAATCCTTCTGAACTGGTATGGCTGCTCATCAAAGTCTCCTGGCAAAGAGCAGGCTAACATTACATATGCCATCAAACTGTATTTCTGTTGATCTTCTGAGGACATTCTGTCTCTTCCCCATCCATGAATGAGTGGATGCATGGTATAGATACCTTTAGATGAAGCCAGTTTGATCAGGCTAAAAGACAGCAGTATTCGAATTCCCTCTTTGAAGATGAAATTATCCCATTTTCCTGTTGTATGAAGCTGAAGCAGTGTATGGTCTAATATGGAGCTTGCAAGAGGTAAGGCAGACATCTGCTCATTATCTCCATATTTCTCATGCTCTTGAGTAGCAGCATAAGAAAAAATTTCTTCAGTAATACCATCAAAATGAAAGAAGGCAAACATTGCCAGCAGAAACATTGCAGTCTTAGCTGCCTCAGCTCTTTGAGAATCATCACTTTTAGCTCTTTTCTGGATTTCTTTAAATGATAGCTCCCAAGTCCCATACACAGATCTGTTATATTTAGATGCTCCTTTGAAAGCTGGGTAAGATAATAACTTTTCTCTGTATTGAGAATATTCATCAAGATAGTCTCTGATATCTGTGTCCCCATAAGCAATGAAAGCACCAGCCTGGTCAATTGCCAGAGGAATACCAAAGAGCTCATTCACAATCTTGGAAGCCTCAGCTTGTAAATCTTCCTGAGACTTATCCAAGCAGGCAGCCTTTAAGAGTAAAGAGATAGAATCCTTTTCTTCCATCTCCTTCACCTCGAGAGAATTCTCATGTAAAGTCAGATGCTTTAGACCAGAGTTGCGACTAGTTATCAAAATATTCCCCCCTAGCCCAGATGGAAAATACTGCTCCAGTTCCTCAGGTGTCAGATTATCAGCATTATCAAAGACCATTGTATAATTATTTCCCAGAGAGCTGATCCACCATAAAGCAGATTGAGGTGAACCATCCATGGCTGAAGACTGAGCCTCAGGAAGGTTGCAGATTCCCATCAGTCCCTGTGTGATTGTATCAATGGAAGATGCATCAATCCAGAACACATGGGAAAAGCTGGGGAAAAATCAGTAATAAGGACTCAGTAGGATGATAAAGTACTCACTAGTCAGACATCTCCTCAATGAACCTCAAACAAATCTGAGTCTTTCCAATACCCCCCATGCCATACAACAAAAAGAATTTTTGACGGCGGAGCTTATCATTGCATTCGGCAGTAAAATGTTCCTTCAGTTTTGCGAGAATGTCGGTCCGTCCTGTGAACCGAATGCTTGAGTTTGGTTTTACGGGAATCGCTGCATCGGAAATCGTTCTGTCGCCAGCGCTAGTGTTGTAATTGATCTGCGCAAAATACCTATTGATTAGCATGGGATAAAAGGCATCGGAGAGTATAACATACAGTATCGGCAGCCATGAATGTGCCACCACTGATAATGAAGTTCTGAGCACCTTGGAGGACGTGTTTTCCACTCATGTTGGTAGCGTAACAGAAGGGGGGCGAAGGAAAAGAGTGAGAACTTTGACACACCAGACCCCATCCTACCACATGAGGCATCTTTCGCATTTTGCCGGGGCACGTTCCTTGCACTAAGCGCTCACTCAGCACAGCCCAACTGTCAGTTTCAACGTTTCACCTATGATTGACCCCTGCCTGGGCGGTGGTTCCAACGTTCCTAGGCAACATTACCATGCTGGAAAGACATTGGGTCGTATCGTCGTCACGGAAATCAAATTTCTGTGTTGTGGGCGTGGACTACCCTTCAACATACTTACCCATCGAACGGTCCCTCCACAACAACCACAACAGAGACGTCGTCTCCTGAACCCGTTACCCATCTTTGCAGGCACAGGCCTGGGCTCCAATGTCAGAAGTCATACGTACACTAAGGCGCCCTATTCATCATCCTTTGGAAAGCGAAGTGAAGTATCAACTGGCACAAACGATGTAATTTTTGTTGGCGCCATCAGTCGTCAGTACCGCTTCCTCTTTATTCTTCCCTACCATCGTTTTCCTCTTCCTCGCTATGTGAACGTGCCTACCACTCTCCAGAACAGCCCGTCCCCACCGGTCCCCACCCCTCACCTCGAACAGCCGCAGATTACTCCGCACACCGCCTTTCCAACCGTTTCATTCCCGCGATTGATATGGTCAACGAAACCCTCCGCTCCACCAAGACCGACATGCTTCGGGCCTTTGGCGGAGCTCATGACGTGACAAGCCGAGCTTCAAGTTGAAAGCTTGAAGCACGAGACCAAACCGTTCAACATGGAGTGCAGGAACAAGATTGAGGACGATATGAGGGAGAAGACGGAAGAAGTCGCGGCGTTGACTTGGTGTGGCAGATCGGTGGGTCCGACCAGCGAGAAACTGGAGCTTACTCACCCTTTGTACTTGCTACAGCAGGCACGATTGGAGAACAACGACGTCAAGCGGCAGCTGGTAGTTAAACGCCGCACAGCGGTTGGGCCAGCTGGAGCTCCCCTCACTCCTGCGATTCTTTGCCTTCAACGCCTCGAGGAACTAGGCTAAGGCTAAGCGAGTAGATATCAGGAACTGAGGACCAATACCAATGCAGTGGGGACTCGAGCCACCAACCTGGTGGGGATTCGCGCGACGGGAGTGGCGGACACACCAACAAGAATGACGGAGCTCGCACCGGAACAAACCACAGAGCGAAACCTCCCATCGGCGTCACGTCGATCCCCACACCAACAGGGAGACAAGGCGGCTCGAGCTCAAGTCGAAGCAGGATGTGTTACTGGTCCATTGGCTGGGGCCAGTCTCGCTCAATCATGCGATAATGTTTTGACGGTTTGGGATGTTGAGATGGGTGAGTTATTTCCCATTTTTCTGCCATTGGCGAGTTGTGAATTTGGGTTGGCTCCACAAAGCGAGTGGAGTGGTGTTCTGTCTTTCCAACCCCCTGCTTCTCTTCATCCCTCTTCGTTTCAATCATCCTCTGTCCGAAACTATCTTCTTTACCCGTTTCCTTCCCGTCCCATCCCCTCTCCCCTCCTCCCGTCTAATTTCAACCCGCTTCCTTCCAATTTGCTTCTTCACGTCGCTAACCACTCTTTCCCCAGCTAATGCATATAAATCCCCAAGCTCACCACATCCACCATCCGCGTCCTGCACAACCTGGCTTCCGCGACACAATGTTCAGAGTGTAGGATGTGCAAAAGAGAAATGCGTACCCACGTTGAAGGGACAACACGGACGAAGTGTCGCTTGATGGTGTGATGGATTTTTTCGGGACTGACCATTCGCATATGGGACGCTGCCACTGGGTTTTTTCCTTTCCTCCATTGCCTGTTCTCTTCACAACTAGCGAATGCCTCGCCCTGCAAGGCCTCACAGCCCTCATTTGCCAACTCCAACTTGCGCCACACACCCATCCAGCCATCCCCCTTTTCCATCAAGTGTTCCCTGGCGTCATACACGATCCTGCACCGTATCGCCGCACACGACTCTTCCGTCGCCTCGTAGCGGTTCGATAAGAGGTGCATGGTAATGAGTTGGGATGATGGAAGGGTGAGGCTGTTCGAGGATATGGGGGGCTATTGGCGGGGATTTGAGTGAGCATGGGGAGAATCTGCAAGAAACTTCGTCCCCACAGTCACCGTAGGTGTACAACTCCCTTTCAATACTCCAACGTCGCGCGCCATTCACGGACCAGAACATGTCTAGGACCTTTCCCATTCGTCCGATTCGCGGCATAGCTGTCGCCACGCTGCGTCATGCACCGAGCAAGCATTTCTTAACTGGATTTTCGGCTTTTAGTAAGGACTTGCAACATTAAAAGGGTGAGGCGTTGGCATTATTTGAAGGCGTATGTCTTCCTTGTTTTTTTTTCGGAGTTGGTTTTGATATATCCATACAGCGTGGACTCGTCAGAACTGAGTAAGGAGGGGAAGTTCGTTGCTACTTCACGCATCCAACATATATCATCATGACGCCTCCTCTACCTCGTTTCCTGTCGTCTTTGCGCCATATGGACAACACACATATCTTCGCTCCATTTGCCCCAGCACTGTACGGCTACTCGCCATCATCTCACACTCCTGGATCGTATCACATCACATGCATGCAGAGCCTGGCAACTGACTACAAACTGACGAAGACCGATGGGTTGCGCGAACGGAGCTATCTCTCCCCGGGTTGGCAAGATTAACCCTGTCGTGAGCGCCCGACATGCACTTCCAGCTCCCATTAGATAAGAGGAGATTGTGTTGCTTCATCGGACCGACAAAAGGTTACCCTTTGACGCTCCGGCGTGGCGCCACTTCCTCCCTCGTACAGATCAGATGAAAGTAGGAATTAGCTGTTCGACGGCAGCCATTCATCATCATCACCTTCGTCACTTCCGCAGCCGCCGCTTACCCCATCATCACCCCTACCTTGTCAGCACAGCACAGTTTTCCATTCGGAATCGTCGCCTTTGCAGGTTGATCATGCGACACGTTCTCTGGTGGACCGATGCTCCAAAACCAGGCATGTGCTATCCACGCCGAGAGTCCATCGTCCTTGCCATTCCGGCCCCACGTTCTCTGGAAAGGGGCCATCACGTCTGAGCATACGGGGCACCCTACTTGGACCTTTATAATCCACGCCTAGCCTGACACTGCACCCACTCTCACGCGCGGAACCCACCATAGCCCCCGTTCTACGGCCCTCCTCAATTCCCTTGGCCAAGGTGCAGTTGGGAAACGATAAATTTTGGGGCCGTCGATCCTTCGCGTCACGGCGACCCGCCATAAAAACCGGTGTTGCTCGATTCCAGGCATGCGTGTGTTGCGGGGAGTGCGGAGAGGGAATACACGGATGCAACACGGATGGGACGAATATGGCAGGTCGAAAGTGAGAAGGGTCTATTCGGTCAGCTGTAGTCGACAGGGTGAAGTTTGCAGTTTGTCGTTTCATGTGAGGGGGCTGTGTTGCCGTATCAACATCATTTGGACCAGCTGGTTTTCTCGTTATCTTTTGCGAATACAAACGGCTTTTGTAGTTCATTTTAAGTATCATGGTAATTATAAATTTGCCGAGACTTATTATTTATGAGAACCCGTCCCCTGCCAATACTGAGATTGACTTTCATCTTAGAGTTAATCTCACCTTCCTTCTCCCATTCTCGGCACAACTGCAAGCTCCCAACTCCAACTCCAATCTAATATCGTCGTCATTCACAATTTCGAAGGGGAGGGCTGATTATTGGGTAAATGTGTTGAAATGTAGTCCACGCCCAGAACGCAGAAAACCTCTCGTCTTTCGAGCGTGGTAATCTTTCAGAGGAACGGTTGCGCTTCTCCGAACCAGCGCCTATCAATGTTGGGCTGTGCTGAGCGCTAGTGAGCACTGAGCGTTATATTTTCGAAACGGGTCTATAGATAAGAAAATAGCTGTAAGGTTTGTCTGAATTTCCTACATAAGTACTCCAGCGCCAATCCTGTACCGCCATGTCAACTAGCCCCACTTAGCCTAAAACTAAAGGTCGGATCCCTGACCATAAAATGCTGTGTTTCGGAGAACATTGCAGTGCCTGAGAGCCACGATGCTTGGCAAGGCTTGGCATCCCAAGTAGTTGGACTGGGGGCGGAATGGAGGGATGATGGTGTGACTTTGGGCAGCTGGGCTTGGTTATGGAGTGTTATCGTGCATGAATAGATCTTTTTGTCGGAGAAGCTTGGGTCGTTCCATTCGTGAAAGCCAATTGTTATCAAAAACCACGACGTACGTTTTGGATACGTTGGAATGTTTTCTTCTTTGCCATCGGGCGGGCAGATCCACCTAGATCAACCTCCACGATTCACATGATGGTTTGCATTCCAGCGGTTGACATCTCCAACCAGCTCAAGTCAACAACGCCCTCATCGGCAACCCAATAGCCGAACTACAATTATCGCAAGATGTCAATTGCATAAAATCGCACGTCCTTCATCCACCTTTTGGCTAACCCATCCCATCTATAGACCACCTCAACCACGACGAGATTGACTTCTGCATCAAAGCAGTAAACATCCTCTCCTCCCTCTCCTGCGCTAACCCAGCGCAGAGGCGACGATTGGATTATCTTTCACCAGCGCTGCGAGCGCCGACAACGCCGCTTCTTTTACCTATACATGATATTTAGCATGAGGAAAGAAAACAACCCAGTGAAAGCACCTTTGCGTCCCTCTCACTCAACAACGCCACCAACCCCATCGCCAATATCGTAGCCATTGAACGAGTCGTGAACGTAGGCACAACGCACCAGGGTCTCTTGATCGGAGGTTATGAGGTCGTCTGTGATGTTGTTGGTGTTCCATTTCACTCATTCATTCGAGTCAGAATGAGAGAAAATTTTCTCATAAAAATGGTACGGAAGGAAAGAGGGCGGTCAAGAGCCAGTTGAAGGATGTTTTGAGCTGTTTTGAGGCAAACTTTTTCATACGCTGCTTTGTTTATAATTAGCTATGTAAATGTGGTTCGGTTTGGCTTTCTGGAGGTAAATTTCACCGCACTATGAACCATTTCAAACGCCCTTCATAGCCCAAGCACAGCCTGAACTGACTATGCAAGACTTAAACTGCGCAATCATCGATATCAACCCTGCCAATCTCTCAAAGAGTCATCGAGGCTCGCTGTAACCATGGCACAAATGCCCATGATATCAATTCCAAAGAAGACTGCTGAGGAAGTCGACTGGATCACGCCCATCCGCAACATCATCGCACATTCCTACGGAGAGAGTCCAGACAACTACACAGCTGAGTGTGCAGCCCTCCAACGCTGTCGCCAAGATGCCGTCCGTGATGCACGGAGCGACATGACTGGTACGATAGATCTTTTACACCCCGACTCGCTCATCACTCAATCAATGACTTAAACTGACGCTCACTCAACAGCCCACGAACTCCTCTACAAATATTTCGGCCAACTCGAGCTCCTCGAACTCCGCTTCCCCGAAATTCGGGCAAACTTTTTCTGGTATGACGCGTTCACTTCAAAACTCATAACCCAAACATCCATGGCCTACGAAAAAGCGTCCATCCTCTTTCAAATTGCTGTCGCCCACTGTTCCATCGCCACTTCTCAGAGCAAGAGTGACCCCGAGGGGTTAAAGCGCGCGTTTTACTACTTCCGGGCGTGTGCTGGGATGCTGGGTTATATCAATGAGAACTTTTTGCATGCGCCGAGTACGGATTTGAGTAGGGAGGTGGTCAAGTTTTTGATTGGACTCGTTCTCGCCCAGGCGACCGAGGTGTTCCTTGAGAGGGTGATGGATGAGAAGGTGACCGCGTTGATTCCCAAGATCGCAGCGCAGGTTGCGGGGATGTATACGTCGCTTAATGAAGAAGTCGGGGAGCTCATCTGGAAAGGCATATTCGATATGAACTGGGTTACTCTCATCCAAGCAAGCTCTCCCCCCTCTCACCGCCATAAATTACTAACTGGATACACAGATCAAATCCAAATACTACTCCTCTTTAGCCCAATACCACCGCGGCCTAGCTGACAACTTAGCCTCCAAACACAGAGACGCGCTCGCCCGATTCACACTCTCCGAATCCCTTGCCAACGAAGCCTACGAATCCTCCACCTCCTTCTCCACCTCCTTCATATCCAACCTCTCCCCAAACCTTCCCCCGGACTCCGGGTCATCCATTCTTGAAAAAGCCAAAGGCCATCTCGTGATGTGTACAGACCGAAAAAATGAAGGCCAGCGCGAGAACGACATGATTTATAACGCCGACGTACCCATCCCTGAGGAGTTGGTGGCGATTGACAAGTTAGTGGTGGCTACTCCGATACATATACACGACGTCTATGGTGCTCCCGAAGTGCAAGAGACGATTGCGCAGGACTTCTTTATCAAGCTTGTTCCGTTGAGCGTGCGTGAGAGCGCGAGTGTGTATTCCAAGGAAAAGGCCAAGCTCATCCGCGCAGACGTAGAGAACTCGGAGAGTTCAGAGGTGGTAGCGACAAGTGCGCTTGATAGGATTGGAGTGACGGAGGGATTGGTGAGGTATAAATCTATGGCTGGCCGGGGGAGTTTGGGTGGCGAGGAAGAGGTCTCTGTGGATGTACGACAGTGGGAAGACGTTGCAAGGGTTGAGGAATGCGACGGCGTGGATAGCATTATGATGGAGCTGACGAGGCTTGAGGAGAACATGAGCCGTCATTTGAATGGGATCGAGAGGGAGTTGGAGGTTGAGAGTAGGGAATGTGAGGCGATGAGGGTGAAATGCCAACAGCTATGGATGCAAGATCCTAGTGCTGGCGTGTCGATATCCCTCCGGCAAGACTTGAAGAAAATTCGTCTTTCCGTACTGACAGGGCAGGTACAGGCATTATGGGATTCCGTCAGGAGTGATGTTCAGCTCTTGCTCAGTCTGAACGTGGTTCAGGTGGTCCATGAAAGGGCAGGGTTCAACATGGGTCAATTGTTGAATCTGGATGTGGGTGACGATGCAAATGAACGACACAAGATCAAGGGGTATGTTATGGAGATTGAGGAAAGGTTAGGGAGGCTGGCAATGATCTCAAAGGACAGGACAGAGCTTTTGGAGGATCTGAAGGATAACGTAATGCTCCTTGCCTCTCCTTTGTCTTTATGTTGCTCATGTTGTTCACATAGGTTCAATCAGATGATGTCTCTCATCATCTAAACCGCAGAAACACATGGGGGGGGAGGGAGAAGAGAAAGATGCAGACTGTTAAGCGGTTTGGGACCATCCTATGGACAGGGTTCAAGGAACTAGCTGGACGGGGGGCAGGCACAAGAAAGTGGGAGGGGAGGGAGAAGAGGAGGGTGGAGGCTATTAAGCGGTTTGAGGAGGCAAGGGATGAGTTGGCGTGTGTTTTTTTCTCCTTTTTTATTTTCAAAACTGCAGAATACTGATGATGGAATGGGATTGTAGGAGGGCACTTCAGCTCTATGCAGACCTGACAGAGTTGATGGTGAAATTGGCCAGTGCAACCCAGTCCTTTGTTTACAAATGGACTAGTGAACATGAGGTGTTGGTGGGGAGATTGGAGGCAGAGAAAAGGTTGTCAGCAGTAGCAGCAACTTCACCACCTCCACCACTCACTGCAAAACGTCCTCTTCCACAACCACCCCCATTCAAACCCCATAATTTGGATGGTGCATTTGCTGCCTTGAATTTTGGACAAGAGCCTCCACAGACAATACAACAGCAGTTGCAGAACAAGGGTGATACTGTGGCTTCCCCACCGCCCTTAACATCAAACAGGAACTTGTATGCAAGCCCACAGCAGCTGCCACCCCCTCCATACAGCATCTCATCATCAGAACCTAGCCATTCACTATACACACAATACCCATCTCATAAGCCAGTTAATGCCTTGAATTTTGGGGAACAGCAGTGGCAGAATAATGGTAGTATACCCTCTTCCCCACCTCCCCCAGTGCCAAACAGGAACTTGAATGCAAGTGTACGGCAGCTGCCACCCCCTCCATATAGCATCTTATCATCAGAACCTAGCCCTTCACCATGCATAACACACCCATCCCATAAGACATTTGAGGCCCTGAATTTTTGGGGTCCACAACAAACACAACAGCAGTGGCAGAATGATCCTCCCCCAACACCACACAGGAACTTGTATGCAAGCCTACGGCAGGTGGCACCCCCTCCCTACAGCATCTCATCATCAGCACCTGATCCTTCACCATACACACAATACCCATCTCATAAATCATTTGATGCCTTCAATTTTGGGCTAGAGCCTTCACAACAAACACAACAGCAGTGGCAGAATGATCCTCCCCCAACACAAAACAGGAACTTGTGCGCAAGCCTACGGCAGCTGCCACCTCCTCCATACAGCATCTCATCATCAGCACCTAGCCCTTCACCTTGCACACCATACCCATCTCATAAACCACTTGATCCCTTGAATTTTGGGCAAGAGCCTCCACAACAAATAAAACAGCAGGGGCAGAATAATAATAATGGTGGTACACTGTCTTCCCCACTTCCTCCAACACCAAACAGGAACTTGTACACAAGCCTACTGCAGCTGCCACCCTTTCCATACAGTGTCTCCTCATCAGCACTTGGGACAGGGAGTAATACTCTGATTCATCTGCCAGCAGGGCAGAGTGTACTACTACAACCACCATCAGAGCATGGTCCACTACTCCCGCAACTACCTACCATGGCCCACCTTGATTGCCAACAGCTACCACCTCATCCCACATTCCCTGCAGCTTTTTCACCTGTCTTGTCACCTCCTCCACCACCTCAACAACCCTGGAAACAGAAGCAGCAAAATGGATATAACCAACCACCCCAACTACTGTACCCATTCAAACAATTCATTGGTCACACATCACAAGTGTCACTTCTGTCACTTAGGTCACATGCCACAGTCAGTGATGAAACCCGAAGAAGATCAAAATTGGGTTCTTTTTCCATTAGAAATCATGGCCTCCTCCCGGTACACAATAATCCAGGTTGGGAAGATTAAGTGGGCTGACCATACATGTAGGCACTGTATTGATGAGGCCCCAGGATGGATGGTGTCATCCAAGCCCATTGCTAGGCTTGTCACCATCTGTAGTGGAAAATTCAACTCCTTATAGGATTACTTACAGAAAGTTTTACAACAACTTTATGACCTTTCACAATCTACTTTTTATGATATGCTTTGTCAGCCTTGGTCACATGTCTCAACCTACCTATGTACAGTAGACACATGTACAGTTATCTTTTCTTCCCTCAATACCACCACTGGAACTTGCTAATGAAGAGGCATTTTACTGTATTTTGCTCCCAATGAGTAAGCAACATTGTCACAAGGGGCATATAACTTTCGTCGCCAGGTAAGGGGGTGGATAAACAGAAAATAACTGTGTTAAATATTTTATTCCACATTTGTAGCAGAAATTATCAGTTGAATAAAATTAATACTTTCCTGCATGTGATCTTTGTGGAAATGAGTAATAAAAAGAAAATGTTGTTGCCAGAGTGGGAAGATAAAGATCAACCCTAATTTGTCATCGCAACAATGATGAGGCAACCATTTAATGCCATTGACAGCTTGTTCTGACTGGCCCACATAGGATTGTCTAATTCCCCAGCAATTATTTAATTCTTTGTTCTTGTTTCCTTGTGTCAGAACAAGCTTTCAATGACATTAAATTGTTGCCTCATCATTGTTGCTGTGGCAAATCAGGGTTGATATTTATTTTCCTACCCTGGCAACAACATTTCTTTTTATCACTCATTTCCAAAAAGATCACAAGCAGGAAAGTATTAATTTTATTTAACTGATCATTTCTGCTACAAATGTGGAATAAAATATTTAATATAGTTATTTTCTGTTTATCACCTCTTTACCTGGTGATGAAAGCTATTTGCCCCTTGTGTGTCTCAGGATTACACCTGACAGAAGGGACAATCAGGCACCTACCATAACTCACATGCCCACTCACACATCCCCAAGCTTACACCATCTGCTTCAATAGGGAAACAGCCAGGTTGTGTACCATGCATTTTGGTGGTGCTGAGTCCAGAGAAATTGATGCAATGTATAATCCCAGTCCACCATCTGCCCAATTAGAATGAATTTGAAATATTGTGTGTCAGATCTACTGTAGGTGATACTGAAAATCCCAATAAGAATTTACCCATGATAGATGTATACAATGGTGAATTTGAAATATTGTGTGTCATATCCATTGTATGTGGTACTGAAAATCCCAATAAGAATTTATGACATGAGACATGTTGGAATATTGCAATACCTTTCTCTTCAACTTTTTGCAAATTTTTATTGCAATTTTGTAAAAATTGTGAGCTAATATTGTGAATATGTGAATTAACTAGACTCTAGAGTAGATGAGACTGATCCTTTTTTTGTGATTCAGTCCCAGATGTATTTTTCTTGGAGAAGAACACCAAAATACAATTAGTGCATGGGTAACATTGGAACTACATATGAGTGTCTATGAAAATATGCAGATGCAGAAAAACTTTGCATACAAGTTCTGGATATGTGGAGCAGGCTGCTTGGAGAAGAACAAACACCCATATACAATATGGGCCATGGTTAAACTTGCAGCTACAAATTAAGGCTCTGGATATGAGAAACAGAAATCTTGGAAGAGAACACCCAGATATAGTCTGGCCATGGGTAATCTTGCAATCACATACAAGAGTGTCAGAAACTATGCAGATGCAAAGAACCTTGAAATGGAAGATATGAGAAGCAGACATTTTGGAGCAGATCATCCAGATACAATCACTTCCATGAGTAATCTTGCAATAAAATTTTAACATTTACAGAAATACACAGATGATGAGAGGATTGAAGTCAAGGTTGTATATGTATGGGAAAAAAACTTGGAGGGGAACATCCAAAAACAGTCCAAAAAGCAGGACTTTCCACTCCTCCACTGATTCCAGCCGGAATCCGCGGAATCCAGACGGAATCCAGGAATTCTGCCGGAATTGACAGGATTCCGGCTGTAATTTTATCCATTCCTTGTCAGTAGATTCAAAGAACAAACAAAATGAATTATTATATAAGAAACAAGTACAAAGATAAATGAAACAAAAAAAACTACCAGGTAAGGAAAAAGTAGTTACAAACATAAGACGGCGAACGAGGACAGATGTTGTCGTTCGCCGTCTGGTCGCCACGTTGCTGTTGGTGACGTGGCACCTTGTCTAACTATACTAGCTACACTACAACAGTAGATACAATACATAAAATACACGACGACGACGAACGGCGACATGCCGCTGTTCGCCGTTTGGTTGCCACGTCGCTCTCAGCGACATGGCACCTGGAATTCGTACGAGAAAGGGTCATAGGAGAAGGGGGTACCGACGTCGTCATTCTGGGTGGTAGTCGTCTCGTGGTTGTGGTGGTTGTGCCGTGGCGTGAATCGTTGCCATGGTTTCGTGTCATGGTTAGCAAAGTAGTTGGGAGGAGGGTGGGATGGAGTACTTACCATTACCATAATATAAACAACAACAATGAATGCCGACATCGTCGTCGTTCGTCGTTTGGTTGCCACGTCGCTGACAGTGAAGTGGCACCTTCCATTCCATCGTGTCGACGTCGCCGGCAGTCGTTCACTGGGTGACGTGGTAACTTCGCATCGTTCTTGAGGTGGTGACGTGGCGTTCCTGCGGCGTTGGGGTGTGCCGTAGTTGTTGGGGGCGTGAGGTGGCAAGTGGGTGGCGGTGGCTCTTTGTAGGAAAAGAATGGAGGGAGGGGGGTGGCCGTTCGTTGGAAAAGAATAGAGGGAGGGGGGTGGACTCAGCTGGATGTAAACGACGACGAACGAGGACGTCTGTCATTGTTTGTTGGGTAGACAACAACCAACGTCAACGTCAACGTCAATGCCGTTGGTTGTCGGTGCCGTGGCACCTGGCCGGCGCTCATTCGCTGGGTGACGTGGCGTTGTGTGGTTGTTCTTGCGGTGTTGGGGCGTGCCGTGGTTGTTGGGGGCGGTGGGCGACGGTTGTGCATGGCGGCGACGGTTGGTGATGCTGGCGACACGGGGACACTGGGCGGGCATGGTGAACGATGGTGGTGGTGGTGGTGGACGAAGGTGACAGTTGAGGAAGAACGTTTATGGTTGAGCACTCTACACATTCCGTGGATTCCGTTCTGGCGTAATTCTGTCTGGGTGATTCCTGGAACGATTCCGGCGGAATTTGAATTCCGTTCAAAATTCTGCCGGAATTTTTTATCAATTTGGCAGGTCCCTCTGCCAAAATTGATTCCTCCGGAATTCCAGGAATTGCCCGGATTCCGCCGGATTCCGGCAGGAATCAGTGGAGGACAATAAAGACCTCCAAAAAAGTGGTATTACTTCAAGCAATCAGATCTCATTCTAACACAAATACATCAGGAACTGAACCACAAAAAAAGGGTCTGTCTTACCTACTCTAGAATCTAGTCAATTTACATATTCACAATATTAGCTCACAATTTTTACAAAATTGCCATGAAAATTTGCAAAATTTTGAAGAGAAAGGTATTGCAATATTCCAACATTTCTCATGTCATAAATTCTTATTGGGATTTTCAGTACCACATACAATGGATATGACACACAATATTTCAAATTCACCATTGTATACATCTATCATGGGTATACTCAAACTGTCCAAGGAAGATTGTTCTATATATTTTGAGAATGATGGTTGTTAAAATGACAATGTGATACATCAGCAAAATATCTAAGTGGTTTCCAGGTTTCTGGTGGTTTCCACTTGTTTCCAGGTTCCCAAAAGCAAGGAACTCAGAAACCTGGAAACCATAGAATATTTATTGAATAATGTATATAATAACTATTATATATGCCTTTTAATTATAACTAGAGCACTATGGAGGGGTTGACCACAAAAGAGGTAGCCTTTATGTATGTAAACCATTCAGGGTTTGTTGTCCAGAACATTCCAACATCATGTGATTAATAGAATGTTCTAGTAAACTAACCCTGAGTTGCTTTCTTATATAAAGAGGCTGGCACTTACTCAATCCCTCCCACTGTGGTATACTAGGAGCAGTTAATTAGTATATTAATTTTGTAGTAGTCAATAAATAACTTACTAGTCATCTTGGGTTTCTGAGGCATATAAATTGGCAAGGTTTCAGGGAAATGGGACATAGGCCTCCAATTGGAGTCAAGTTCCCAGGTCTCCCAGTTTTCAGTGGTTTTTTCTAGTTTCTCAAGTTGAGAAGCCACTAAAAACTAAATTGCTTGATTTCTGATGATTAAGGAAGGAAGTATATGGTACTATTGTCATGAACATTACCCTTACTGCCCTTGCCATGTATCTCAAGTACAGCATCACATGGACTTTGATTCAAGGTCTTTTTACAGTCATCAACCAGTTGATGACATGGCTGGGTCAATGACACAAAATGATCTCGTTGGACCAGTTGTGCTCAAAATTATTTGAAAATATTCAAGCACACAGTACAGGGTGAGATTAATACATTTCTGATTTTGTTGGAGTACCATAAGACCCATGAAATTTTGAAAGTTCCATTTATTGGTCTCCATGAATGTTAACAAGTTCAATAATCTAATGTAGCATTGACATGGTCAAGTAGTATATACATTTTTGTGGTCCATGGCCACAGCACAGTGCAAGGAACATTTATAGCAGCAATGTGGCAACCAGTCAGTATGGCATCATGCCCCACTGATTCCTGCAGGAATGGAGCCCACAGGAATGGCACAGGAATAGGATTAGCCAAAGTTCTGAAAATAGGTGATTTCACAGAAATGCATGAACAAGTCTCATCCTAAGTAACATTAAAGAATTATATTGATAAAATAAGTATACTAAGAACTACTATAAGTAGACTGACACCTATTATGAGAACACAAATAACTGCTACAAATAACTAACTACAACAACATGCACTGGGCACATAACAAGATAATTTGTGTTGAAATACTCAAAAATATCTTTTGAAAGTTCCATATTTTCTTTCTGTTTTATAACAAAAAATATATAATACATCTACAAAGTTTTTTCTCAATGAATGAAGATCAAACATTTAAAAAATATGTTGAAAACATGTGAAATACATTTATATAAAAACTCAACTCAATTGAAAAAGATCGATTCAACTTGAATTATCTAAATAATAATCTCAATGCATTTCACATGGTTTCAAGATATTTTTTAAATGTTTGACCTTCATTCATTAAAAAAAAACCTTTGAAGATGTATTATATATTTTTTGTTATAAAACAGAAAGAAAATATGGAACTTTCAAAAGATATTTTTAGAGTGTTTCAACACAAATTATCTTGTCATGTGCCCAGTGATGGTTGTACAATGACAAGGGTGGCAGAATGGACATGTTGTTGTGTTGTGTTATGTCGTTGTCATGTTGTGTCATTGTTGTATCATGTCATGGTCATTGTCAGTTGTTCACTTTCTGCCTTAAACTCTAATCCCAAAATGGGAAACCACTTATTTTTAGAAATGTGCCATCCTCAGTGATTTCATTGAAGTTTTGTGGCTTGTCACTGGGTTTATTTGAATACAATCCATTTTATGTCCCCATGCAGCCTCAAAAAATACGGAAGAGGGGGAGGGACAACATCTTTATGGCTAAGCAGGAATTCTACTGTAACTAAGGGTCTGTCCAGTAGCGAGAATCGATTTTCATTTCATCTTCATCTTCATTTGATGGCTGACAAATTGAGTCACACATCAAATTGAGTATAATTTAGTAAGCATGGTAAACTATCAAATATTTCGATCAAAACACAACAGTGCCTCAAAGAATGAACCAACCTCTACAATTCTTTTACCAATGGAAAGGCCTGATTTTCAGCTTTCAGAATATGTTTTTTTGCATTTAATTGGAATTCATAAGGTGGGTGCTGACAGGAATGTTGCAAATTCTGTCATGCAATGTAACACCAAATCAGACCAAATCAGGTAGTGCATGTCATTTGAATACCTTCACCCCATCTCATCATGCTCAAACATTGGATGCTCTACTGAGGGAAGACCCCTCCTGATGCATCCAAGAAATTGATCAATGTGTGTTGTATATATATCTTTGTTTATAGAGATCTGTCACCAATAGTCTGCATCATCCCTATTTTTTATTTATTTCCATATCTAGAAGCATGCTGTAGACCCTAAAAACAGTACCCAAACTTGTAAGTAACAATAAGTAGCACCCTAAGCTCAGTGTTTCAAGCAGCAGGCCTCCTATAGCCCAGGACAGCATCTCTAAACAGAGGGAAAAATGCCAGAAATACCCCCAATAGTGAGAAAATAACAAGTTTTTTCCTTTTGAAACTAGGACCCCAGACACCCCTAGCCATCCAGAAAATATATTCTGCATCATCCCCAAATGCAAAATATATCCTGAGGCCATGCCAGTGGAGAAATATATTTCCACAGTGTGACAGTCACAATTCAGGGTCTAGACAGAAGAAATATATTTTGAGTCCATCCCACTGAAGAAATATATTTCTACAGTGTGACAGTCACAATTCAGGGTCTAGACAGAAGAAATATATTTTGAGTCCATCCCACTGAAGAAATATATTTCTACACTGTGACAGTCACAATTCAGGGTCTAGACAGAGTAAATATATTTTGGGGTGTGTGACACACTAGAAATATATTTAGTGTGACATTGGTGCTCATAATATATTTGGGTCAAAGTACAGATATACAAGCCACAGGATATATACAATGTAAATATACACCCTGACTTTTAGTCCCGTAGTATTCATGGAGTTTGCAAGACTAATAGTCAGTAGTCAGTGGGTGATTGAAGTGACACTGTTTACTTAACTCCACTGAAATCTTCACATCATCAGGATTCATGCTGAGATGACAACAGCTTTCCATCAACTTCAAAATGACCCATAAAGGCAAGTCTTCATCGAGTGTGTCCAAGACTGCCAAAGACTCCTCAAAATTACACATGAGGGCAACATAGAGGAGCTCAAGAGGAGTATTGAGCCAACACGAATTGTGTTTCCAATGATAGCTTGGTGGTCCAAAAATTCTTTGTCCCTATATCTGTCTCTTTGATGGGTTTCTTTTTCAAACCTTTTGTGGGTTCCTTTGTAACTGCTTCCTCAGATTTGTCAGCAGTCTGAGTCGAGATAACAGTGTACTTCCCCAGTCATGAAAGAACTATAAAGTCTGGGTGTTCATCTTCAAATTTTGCGAAATTTTCGAGGAAATTGTCCCCACTTTCACCAGCCCTGTGTTTTACCTTAAGCCATTCTTTGCTAATGCAATCCACATTTAGCAGGATGTCAGATATATCAGCAACAGATTCTCCTGGGCCGTTGAATGTGGGAACACCAGTAATAAGGGCATAGGGACCAGACATTGGATTGGACTTAACAAGGGCCTGGAAGCAGGTTGGAGGTCTTTACTGTCCCCCTGTGATTCCTGCAGGATTCCTGAGGATTCCTGAGGATTCCTGGGGATTCCCAGGACTCAATATTGGCTGATGTGCCACCCAATTTTTTCAGTCCTGTGGGGGTAAATTCCTGAGGACTGGAGAGAGTCCTGAGGATTTTCAGACAGGACCAGTCCCAGGACTGGGGAAAATGTGATATGTCACATGACATATGATGTGGTTGGATATGTCACATGATGTCATGTGCATGGTTGGATATGTCATGTGATACCATGTGCATGGTTTGGATATGTCACGTGATGTCATGTGCACATATTTATTGATCATGCGTGACATGTCACATTTCTTCTTCAACTGTCACCACCACCATCCCTACCACCACGACGCCGACAACAACGATAACGAAGACGACAACAACAACGATAACAACAACCACAACAACCACAACGACAGCGAAGAACGCCAACGGCGGTAGCGCCCGTCAAACGGCGCCACCACCACCCGGCTGCTGACGTGGCACGTCAACGGTCCATCTGGGCGTGCCACATCAACGGCGAGCTACCTACGAACAACGACGTGGACGACAACGACAACAACGGCGCCGCGAAGAAGGGCAACGGGGGTGGGACGCGAAGAAAGGCAACGGCGGTAGTGCCTTACAAACGTGACCGCGGGCCCCACAACGACGGACAACACCACCCCCACACCACTACCACACCACCCCACCACCACCACCATCCCCCACCCACGAACGATCAACCCCCACCCAAGAACGACCATCCCCCACCCACCAACAACGACCGCCCGGCGCCAACAAACAACAACCCAGCGCGGACGAACCGGAACCGCCGCCCACGAACAACAACACCCCGATGCGACTACGACTACCACCGCCCGATACCATAGCGCGACCACGACCGTACCCCCACCACAACCACCCTCGAACCACAGCGCGGAACGAGCGCCCACCACCACTATCCTTGAACGCGAACGGACGACGACAACCCCCCACCCACGAACAACGAGCGCCCGCGGACAACGAGCGCCCACGGATAAAGACGGCCCCACGAATAGCAATGAGTGCACCCACCTCCCCTGTGTCTGTCCCCCCTTCCTCCCTGTCTGTCCCCCCTTCCTCCCTGTCT
>KN838643.1:40986-51773 GCA_000827195.1 Laccaria amethystina LaAM-08-1
CGGTTTTGGTCATAGCTCTGTCAAATATTCATTAAATCTTTTAAAGTTTGGTCGAATGACGGGTATTTACAGGCTCTACTATGCTATATATTTCGTTTAATTTTCAGAGTAATGATAGTTGAGATCAAAATGATTTTTATTGGTACAACAAAAATTACACCAAAAAACCGGTCCGAACTGGTCTTTTTTGGTTGCGTGGACCGCAAAAGACCGGTCCTAGGTGGTCCGGTCCGGTCCCCCCAATATCTGGGTCGGTCCTGGACCGGTTGCGGTCCACGGTTGCGCGTTTTGGGCGCAAAAAACCGGACTGAACCGGACCTTAAAACACTATTCATGATTAATACGAGTACAGCTGCTGGAAATAGTAGGTGCAGGAGGCAGCTTAGATACTACTTGCAAATGAGCAGGGCATTCAGGAGGTGCCACAGAAGTACCTGCAGCAAGCAGCTTTTGCTCAATTCTGAAAACCAATTGTTCCATTAGTTATATTTGTTTAAATTGAAAAAAAATGGAATAAAAAAAATACACACAGCTGGAGACGAGCAGGGGTTCCCTTGGCATTCTCAATTTGGTCTTCTTGTTGACAATCAGCCCATGTCTTCCTACTGGAAGTGGTGAGGAAGTGAGAAGAGACAAAACTAAGAAAAATAAAATAAATACTTGTTCTTCCCCTTGGCCCCAGTTTTCTTCCCCTTCTTCCCTCCTTTCCCTGCTTCATTTGCCTCCTCCACAGCAATGGCAGCATCACTGTCATTCTCAACAGTTTTGTTGTGTTTGTTGGCTGACTCATCAGCATTTGATTGTTGTCGTTTTCGGCTTGTGGACTTGGGTTTGGCAGGCATGGCAGGTGGCTCAGCATTACGGTTGGCAGCTCGCTGGTCTCAGGCACTCATTGGTGGTGGAGAGTTAGGCATGGTGGTGGTTGGGAAGCAAAAGATAAGACCAACACGAGACGCCGGCAAACCTGGGCTAAGGGTTTGGAGATTCCTCGGAATGTCAAAAATAGATAAAAGGCAGAGTCAAGACTGGTCTGGACTCTGCCTTCATATATTCAGGAAAAAAGTATACTACGTAAATACAGGCAAGTCGATGTAAAATAAACAACAAACGATGAACAACGATTAGATCGTCATTCGTCGTTGGGTTGCCACGCTGCTGTCGGCGACATGGCAACAAGATTGAGGGGATGAAAAGAGGCTGGACTATACAAGAGATTAGTACAGTCGACACTCTCATAACCCATGCATTAGATAACCCATAACCCCAGAAATCCCATACCCTTTTCTGTCCACCAAGTTGGTGGGCAGGGATTTGCAACCCATAACCCATAGCCCTTGGTGGGCAAAACCCATAGGTTTCAGGGTCTGATTTAGCGTAGCACCCAAGATATTTATAGAAATAAGAACTTATTAGGCCAATATCACTATGATGTGCCCAACTATGGACGTTTGGGAGCTCAAAAATCAATGATTTAATGCAAGTGGCAACAATATCAACAATGAGAATGATATTTCCCACACAACGTGACATCCTGAAAATGATTGGCACATACACCGATAACATGACTGATCCCATCGCGTGAAGATGGAAGCCATTCTGGGCACTTTTACAAGGCAACTTTGTCTCAATGAAACCAGAACCATGAAAAACAGTGTTTTAACTGACTTTTTCAGGTGTAGTATAGCTGATACTAACTTGATATAAAATATAGGTAGTAGTATAGCCAAACAATTACTACATTGTTTTCCCGATTTTTTGGGGATTTTTTGAGCACTTTTTTGGCCTACCTCCTTGAACCCATAACCTCTGATAAGCCATAGCTTGGACAGTCCACCAAGCAATATGGGTTATGAGAGTTTTGACTGTAGCTACAAAGCAAAATGTACAATAATGACAAACGACGAACAAATCTGTCTGTCATTCATCATTTGCCACACTACTGTCTGCAACATGGCATCTAGATGTTGTATCAGAGAAAGAAATAGGGGGAGGGGACTGACATATCGCACAGGCCATAATATCATGAAAGAAACGACGAACGAGGTGTCGTTCATCGTTTTTGCCACTCGCCAATCCTCTTTGTTCGTCGTGCGGCGCTGGGTGACGATTGTGCGTGGCGGGGGCTGTTGGTGATGCTGGCGAAGAGGTGAGACTGAAAATGAAGGGGGAAGGACTTAGCTGGCAATAAACAATGACGAACGATGATGTGTATTGTTGTTCATCGAGTAGGGAATGTCATGCTTCACTGGTGTGCTGTCGTCGTGTCGTGTTGTGACCTGGCAGCCGAGACGAATGCAGACAGTGACGACATGCGTCGTCACCGTCAGACGACGCAGCACGTCTGGAGGGGACCATCGACGTGCTGCATCGTCATTGTTGCGCGGCCTCGCCACGTCGTTCATGCCATGGTGGTTGTTGACGACAAGGAGTTCATTTACAGGCGGGTGACGTGGACCAGCGATGCACCATTTTGGGTCATAGTGACGTGCAGTGGTTGTTGAGGGCGGTGGGCAACGATTGGGGAATAGAGGTGGACATTGGAGAAGGGAGTGACGTGGCGCGTTGTGAATGATGGTGGTGGTAGAGGACAACCAGGGTTTAGGGTTGTTTATGATGCCCAAATAGAGCATCAGCAAACGCCGACGCTCGATTTGGGTGTCGTGGGGCACTCGACAGATTCCACGGAATCTGTTCCAGGGTAATTCCGTCGAGGGTGATTCCTGCATTCCGTCGGAATTTGAATTCCATTCAAAATTCCGCCGGAATTATTTGATCAATTTGGCAGGTCACTCTGCCAAATTTGATTCCTCCAGATTCCGGCCGGAATCAGTGGAGGACAGTAAAGACCTCCAAATGAGATGCAACTATAAACTGCAATTCAAATGTATGTCCTTTCTGTATTTGCCATACCTCAGTCAAATCCTGACAAAACTGCTTAATTTTTTGATCAGTCTACATAGAATTAAAATCTCTATCTATGTATGCAATGTACGTGATGTAATATTTAGGCAATTTTGTACAATAAATTTTACAACAAAAGACCAGTTTTTTTCATGTTGTGGACCAATTAGGACTGCTCTCAAATGGTCCAGTTGCAGCCCCTTAATATCTGGATCAGTCTATACCGGTTGCGGTTGCCAGTTGCCTTGTTTAGAAGTAAAAAACTAAACCAGACTGGACTTTAAAACACTAGGAACATAGATAGCAAGAGGCAGATTTATCAAATCACATATGTTGAATTCTTGAATTCTAGATTCTGTGTTCTTACAGTATATACTTTCACCTGCATTGAAGGAGTGACTGCATCCTGACTGCACTTCTTTACAATGAGTCCATCTGTTTTGATACATCCAAGGGGGAAGGAAGGTTCCTTCTTCAAGTCCAACAAATTGATGTTGACTTAAGGGGATGATTCATAATGCATTCCATTTTTGCTTCAAGCTGCTTTACCATATGCTGGGCTTAGGGCTATACATCCTGTCCAAGTGGGAAATAAAACTAAGTATGTGCATGTTGTTGGGGATCTTCCCTATGATGCCCCAGCTAGTGAATCTCTTTCACCTTGTAGACCCTCATTTCAATAAGCTCACTCTGTTCTTATAGTGCTACACTACATATGATTTTGCCATATATAATGCTCTGTATTCATTGTGCCTCAAATCAACCCCTATGAGTGAGGGACATGCCAACCCCTGAATAGCATGATGCCTCCAGATGACATTGTTGGACACCCATTGGACAACTTGCATCACTGTAGTGAATTTCTCCTGTTCCTGCATTGTCAGAATCCTGATTCACCTCATGTATTATTCAAGTCAGATGTTGCTGAAGAATACTGACCCAGGACACCCCTACTGGCAGGTAAAACAGGTGAATCACATTGACAGATCACTCCACATCAACAGAAACAGTGCTTTCAGCAGGTGAGCTTCTGGATGTAACTGGATTTCATTCATGTTGCTCATCTCCCGGTTTACAAAGAAAAAACAGAATGTTGAGCTTTTGGGGACCTACTTCTGATTAATTCAGACCTGAGCCCACCTTGGTATCAACTGTATCAAAAATTCATACTGTTGAATCAAGCCAAGAGCCTACAGCTTTGGGATGAGATCAATTTACCTCACAAACAGAAGAAGCAAGTATCCAGATCAATCACCATTATTAAAATAGAGGTTGATGCCAATGCATTGACTATGTTGATGCAAGACTTAGTTGCTAATAACATAATTCATTAACAGCCATTGGAAGCTCACATTGAAGGAGTGGCACAGACTCACCAGATGGATCAATTGGAGTATCAGAAGAATCACAAAAATTCTCAATCTTTTTTGCCATTTACATGTGTCACCACATCAAACCAATATCAGTGGCAACCTGCTTATCAGGCATCTCTCATCAATTGGAACCTTATTTCCCTGACATTCAAACTTCTCATAACTCTGCTCTGGTACAGCATACATTGCAAGGTCTCAAAAGGATTTGAGCTGTTCCTATGTCATGTAAATGAGCATTAACTATTGGTGACCTTGAAACAGTCACTGGCACACTCTCCTCCTCTACCCACTACAATGACTATCTTTTCCTTGCATAATTGCTTACCAGATTATTTGCATTATTTCAACTTGGAGAAATGACATATCCTGATGACCCACAACTCCAGGATCCCAGAAAAGTCACAAAACACAATTCCATACAGGTTGGTGACTGTTCACATAATTTTTTTTGCCTGGCCACAAGGCCAACAGATTTTTCAAAGGAAACACCATCATTGTATGCAAAAATCAACACAAATTTGATCCCCACATACACTTCCTGATGTATTTACAAGCTTGTGACAGTAAATTTCTGTGCAGTTCCCCCTTACAGCTCACCAGCAACAAATCCATTCCCACCTGCTCTTTCTTCATATGGCAATTGCATTGATTTTTCAACTCTGATATTGCAGGCCAGTCATTCTGAGCTGGAGGAGCAACTTCCCTTGCAGAAAACAGCATACCTCCCTCAATAATACAAGCCATAGGAAGATGGGCATCAGACACATTTGAAAGATACATTTGAAAGAACCCTGTACTCATCCAGGCACTTCTCTTCAGATGAACCAAACACTTGCAATCAAGATTTCTCCACACTTTAGAGACTTAATCAATGTTTTCTCTTTGCTCAACAGACTTTTCCCCATTCCACTATGAACAGCCTTATGCCAACATCACCTATGGACACCAACCCAAACACCTGTTATCACCATATGGACTTCAATGTATTTTTTAAGAATTCTTCTCTTCTACCCACATTACTTACCTACACCTTTCCCCTTGCTCCTCACATCCTTCACTATATAAACTCCTTACCTTTCTTCTCTTCTTTTTTCCCAAATATAGGACTATAGCCATACCTCAAGTGGAAATATACTGGGGTCAGGTGCCCATAGCACCTGATTTCTGATTTCTGGATACCTTCTGTTCAATCTGGTCTTTGTAACATTGCCAATAGTGATGTACAAGGGTATGGGAACCCCTAATGGTATGTGGGTAAGGGTACAGTGGGTGAGGGTAGAGGTAGTTATATTGAAACCCCCCATCAAACCCTGACCCTCACCACAGGTTAGGGTTACCCACCTAACATCTCAAAGGGTAGACAAAATTCACACATTCAAATTCTAACATATAATGAGTGGCATTTGCCAAAAACATCACATGCACATCATCAACAAACAAACCATTTTCTTATCAACCACCACCACACCACCATCACCACCACCACCACCACACCACCATCACCACAACCACCTCCACTTCATCACCACTGCCACCACCAACCACCACTAACCACCACTGAGAAGCTCATTACATGCGGGAGAGTGAACAGTGCGACACACATGCACTGACTTGATGTGTGAACACCAAACAACACACACACTCACAAACACCTTAAGCACACTATCACTCACGGTATGTGCACAAATGCTTTGAGTTCGGGGTCTCAAGGTACTAAGAAATACCCAAATGTTTTATCTTAGTAGAGTTTTCAGCTTTTATTGTCTTATATGAATTTATAATACAAAATTTGTATATTGTAGCCCTAAGGCTTTTGTAATGGTTTGTCAATGGGATGTGATTTGAGAGTGTTTTAATAGCCGTGCTATACCAGACTTATGGATCTGGCTACCTTGTCTTGGCTTAACTTTCTGGTTTTATTTATCCAACAAGTTTTCTTAACTTTCTGCAAAACAATTAACTCTTTTGACTTTGTATAGCTCCCTTGAGCTTCTACAATATCAATGTGACCCAATGTTCATCCTTACAAGTTTGCTGCCTTGTCAAGAATTCCTTATTTTTAAGCCCTTAAGCTTTTCCAAAATCAAAGTGTATTGAATCCTAAGCACGCTGATATGCCTGCTACACTGTGTATGTGTATGGAAAATCCAAAACACACAAAAACCTGTAGATAGAAAAGCTTCGGAATATATTAGCATAGTATTGAGTGGCTCTGAGGGTGCGAGACGGAGTTCCTTGGCTTCTCGAAACAAGATGGGAAAGTGCAGACATGGCTCCTAAATTGTGAGAGTGCGTCCAAAGGATTGCGAAGGAGGTGAGTGTTTTAGGGACGATGTCGAAGGTGTGAATGTTCGGATAGTGGATGATGCGAATGATACAAGTGCACACGATGTGCAAGACGAAGGCGAAGGTTACGACGAAGTGCTGAATTGATTATCAGCGAAGACGAGATGCGAAATGTGGGGTGAAGTAGAACTTGTTATTTCGAATCTACTGCGCTACTACAAGTACATGAGTGTACAAATATTCGAAAATATTCGAAAAGAGTAATATGAAAGATAAGAATGAAAGGACAAAGGTCCGAAACATGAAATACAAAGAATGTAAAAGAAATTGAAAGGAATGCGAAAGGAGATAGAAATAAAAACAGAAAGATAAAAGAAATCAATGAGGAACAAGTAGGTGCCAATGAATTCGAAGAATGGAGGTGAAGAGGTGGTGTGCTTGACAATGGATCCGAAGTCAAGGCTAAACTTCAAACAGTGCGAATAAAGATGCTGAAGTGGATGAATGCCGGAGTGCGTGCCTGTGCGTATTTTTGCGCAATAGAAACTTTCGGAGATGCGTACCATCATGTCTGGAGTGCTGAGGAAGTTGAATGGGGAATGTGCGAAGGTCCTTGAAGATCCTGTAAGCAGCCTGCGTGGCGTATATGAATTATACTGAATATTCGGAGAAAGCATGTGTCGTGCAGGAATAATATTCGGAGATGTATGGCGGTGCGCGTGATGTTTCAGAGATGTGGTGGGAGATATATTGGTATGTTTGCGAAGATTTTGCAGACACATTGTGGTGCATGTTGAATATTCGAAGGTGTAATGATGCGTGATGCGTGAATGTGTGATAAAATCTTCGGAAATTGTAGACATGTGCCCAAGATATTCGGATGCGAAGGGAGAGTGCGCTGAATTATGCGAAAGACGTGCGAAGGTGGATTGAAGCGATGGTAAGTGGAGAGAAGCACTTGTAGTGCGGAAGTGCAAGGCGATTCGTGTAACTGTAGAAAGCTTCGGAAATCTGGATTCACGTTGGTAGAACAAACACATATTCATCAATGCTGGCTTTGTTCACACAGTTACTTTATATTAATTACGAAGAAAACTCCTTAAAATTGAATACAACTGTCCACCTCCTGAGTCTCTACTCAGAGTGCAACTAGCTGGTCAATGGGGGACAATTCCTTGCATTTAGACCTGCTCGTAGTGTTCGCAAGTCCAGTCTATAGGACTGAAAATATACATAGGACTGAACTGGACTGAACCACAGTCCAGTCTTTTTCCAGTTGCAGTTGCCCACATTTGGGATCAGTTGCAGTTGCCAGTTGCCATGTTTCATAAATATTTGAAAACCGAAAAAGACCGGTTTAGACCGGTTTCAACCGGTCTTTCGTCCCATCACGTGTTGGACCTTACTCACGTACAATTTTACTTAATTTTCGGTCCCTGAATCATCAAAAATGGTCAAGAATTGGTTGAGATATAGCCAAAAACATTTTTTGTACATGTATTTTGTTGTAAATTAACCTGACTTATAATTATTTTATGTACAGTTATATGACATCATAAAAATAACAACAAAACAGATAACCATTTGTACCATGTGATGTTATTTATTTAACATCCAAAATGAGTTGCACCTACAAACTGCAAATTACTAACTACAGATGCAATTTGAACATATGTCCTTTCCGTTTTCGCCATATCTCAGTCAAATCTTCACAGAATTGCTTAAATTTTTGATCAGTCTACAGAAAATTAAAATATCTATCTATGTATGTAATGTACGTGAGGTAATATTTACGTTATTTAGTACGGTAAATTTTACAATAAACTGGTCTAGACCGATTTCTTTTGCGTTGTGGACCGATTAGGACCGGTCCGAAGCGGTCCGGTTACGGTCCCTTAATATCTGGATAAATATAGACCGGTTGCGGTTGCCAGTTGCTTCGTTTCGAGGTAAAAAAACCGAACCAGACTGGACTTTAAAACACTACCTGCTCGTGCTCTCCTTAAATATGAAAATACCTTATCTATGCTTTTACATGTGTTTTCTACAGCAATACTTCAATAACTGGGTAGCTCCTATATTTTACTAGTGTCTGGTATTTATTTTGTAGTGTATCAACTCCAATTCTTCAAACACATCAGTTTTGATGTGTATGCGGAAGTAGCCGAAATGCTATTTTTATCTCTCTTTGATCTCACATGTTTTCCCTCTCTATTGTTTAGGTTACTATGTTGACATATTGTGTCATAGTGTTAATAGGCTCACTAATCCATTGGTCCATTGCCATCAAAACCTATAGCTCATGAGTTTCTACATAGATTTTCAATATAAAATCTTGATCTTGGCTTTTGCTCCATATTTAGAACATCATTAGCCACATTCAAAGTTGGCTGTTTATTCTGATTATGTCAATTGTCTGATCCTGATGCTGATGGTGGGCCTTTTACCTAAGAAAATATTCAGACTCCACATGATTGCTTCTTGTGCAACATCAAAACTTCCACACTGTCACACGTCAACGGACATCATCCCAAACATGCCGCTCGCTGTCAAGCATGATGAGCTCATATTTTATAAACATTCTCAATGCAAATCATTTAGGTACAATAAATTCCGCAATAATACTCTACTTGATATTATAAAGTATACACAAAAAGCGATGAAGATTTAGACAATAGAGGTGTATAATATGTGAGCTTGCTGTGTTCAACAATGATGTTGAGGAAGGTGTGGAAAGGTTTGGGTGGTGCTGTTATTGTGTGAGAAGCAATCGTGCGGAGTCTGAACATTTTCTTAGGTAAAAGGCCCACCCTCAGCATCAGGATCAGACAATCGACATAATCGGAATAAACAGCCAACTTTGAATGTGGCTATTATGCCATTCAATAGCTTCTTCATATATTTTTAGTACGGAATGAAGGTATTCCATTATGGCTGATGTGTCTGAACTTGTTTTCTCTTAGTGTTTGTACATTCACATGGTTGTGGCACATGACACATCACCTTTGATGTGTGCACGGCAACTTCTGGGAATGGCTCACATGCTTGCAATCCGTGTACTTTAGTGGTTTCTTTTTATTACTAGGCTTCATACTTGTACTGTAGTTAGCACTAGTAGTATTCTCTTATTTTAATTAGGAAGGAATAGTGTTTGCAGGTCCAGTTCACTGGACTGGAAATATGACTGGAACTGGACTGAACCCAACTGCAAAAGACTGGACCACCAGTTGCAGTTGCCCTTGATCCTGAAATTTTTCAGTTGCCAGTCCGAAGGTTTCACGAAAAATAGAAGACCAAAAAAGACCGGTTTGAACCGGTTGCAACCGGTCTTTTCACAGTATATATAAAGTACAGTTATATCTACTAAGACATACATGTAGACTAATAAAAAGAGACAATATGACTACTAATTGTAACTATTTATACTAAAGTACATGTATTTACGTGGGGGCGTAAAGCCAGGGGGAAGAATGCAGTCGTTTGGTGGGTGTTTATATACCCTGGGGCTACGCACGGACCATGTGGTTATGTTTGTGCTTGAAAAAAGAAAGGCGGAACCACTTACTAGTTGGCTCCCACGACAACAAACAAGTCCAACAACAACAAACAACTTTGACAACAAACCCACAACTCTCTTCCTCCACCACACACACCATCCACAACACCTGGCCACCGTCACCACTGGCCACCACCACCTGCAATCGTCGTCAACAACCCACAACCACAAGACAACGCCTTGGCACGACAAGAACGACGTACAGATGCCACGTCACTGAGGGAAGGAGCCCAATGAGGGCTATCATCAGGAAAACCACTTTTATCCTGGGACAAACATGTTTGTAAGCTTTTTCCCAGGCTTTCACAAGGCATCACAGGATGTCCTGGGGCAACCTGAACTGTCCTGAGATAACCTGAAATTACAAGTATACTAGATTTCAATGTAAAAACATTCCTTATTGTATATGAGTCATGTATGATCAAAATAAGACTGAAACAAGAAGAAAGTACACCACTGTCCATAGATTGATTGACCTACAAAAATTGAAACAACAAAGAATATGAATTATCTTTTGAAAAACATGTTCGTTTTTTGTGATTTCTTTTGCGTTGGGAAGCGGCGTTTACGTTGATTCTAACGCGTCTATATACGTAGTATTTTGTGCAAAACTCGCAGGGCTATGGACCAATTACTGGCGAAGAATCTGCCCAAAAACGGTAAATTTTATC
>KN838643.1:51873-77816 GCA_000827195.1 Laccaria amethystina LaAM-08-1
TGCGTTTCTAACAAGCCCAAAATCGCATGAAACGGAGGAGAACTCATGATGATATAATATATTTTGCATCTCTACTACAGGCCAAATAGTTTATACTACAGTTTGTGAGGTACTCTGAACTTTTTTACGCCGTAAAGTGGGTTGCATTCGCGTAAATAAAGCGATTAAAACAAGCCTACATAGAGGCCAAAAGGTGAAATACTCGGGAAGTTATACCTATGAGCTACCCTAGAAAGTGTAAGTGTGAATTGATGGAAGTTGGTACGGTTGTGGAATGTCATGTGCCGTGCTCAACTCATTTTCGAACTTAGGCAATTTTGTTACTGCTACTACCATAACCACCACCACCACACACAAACCCAGCTGGCCACAAACAATCGCCTCACTGCCACTGTCCTCTCGCTATCAGGCCCTCGCCATCGTCACTGTCCACGTTCGTCGCCCCACAACCAGCACACCAGCACGACATGGCAACACCACGTCACAGCGTCAACCTGATGGAACCCAAGGATGCCATGTCACTGCCAGTGACGCAGCAACCAAACGATGAATGACGACAACATCGTCGTTCATCATTGTCTATATTCTCTATATTCTCACATAGGTAAGTAACTCATTGCCTCCTACCCAGCTTGCTAACGATGACCGGGCACAACCAACACCACAAATGACCACACAACCCCTACCACCACCCATGTCCGCCCCCCCACACCACCAACCAAGTACAACCACCACACCACTCAACGTCCAAACACCCCAAACCATGTCCGCCCATCCCAAACCTGTATCCGCCCACCCCAATGCGTGTCCAACCATCCCCAATGTGTGTCCGCCCATCCTCAACATGTGTCCACCCATCCCCAACATGTGTCCGCCCATCCCTAACCCATGTCCACCCACCCCAACCCGTGTCCACCCATCCCCAACCCATGTCCGAACACCCCAACGTGTGTCCGCCCACCACAACACATTTCCGCCTCACCACATTGCAACGCATGTCCGCCCCCACCCCATGTCATCCAGGTGCCACGTCGTTTGGGATGTGGCAACCAGACGACGAACGCCAAATTCAGCGCTTGTCGTCTTTTCACTCAGGTATTTCATTATATGCTCTCCCACTGTCCTTTCTTATATGAAATACAGGTGTTCCAGTTAATTCTTATATAGTAGTTACTTAATAGCAACCAGTGATTTTATACTGATGACTTATGTAGTATTTTTTTGTTTTCTTTATGTTTGTACTTAATAACTATCCTAATATAATTTGTTTTTTGTTCCTTTTAAATGTATTAGGTGCAGTTTAAGTGTAGTGGAGGAGTGAAAAGTACTGCTTCAGGACACCCTAAGGACAGCTTAGGGTGCCCCAGGACAGCCCCAGGACAACCTCAGGTTGCCCCTGGGAAATCAAAAAAAGGAACCTGTACCTGGAGGCACTCCAGGGTGCCCTGACGCCCTGAGTTTCCTGACAGCCCCTGGGTATCCAGGGTCTACTGTGGGTGCCCTCAGGGAAGAAGTGATTTTCCTGGTGATGTAGCATCGTCTGATGGTGATGACACACAATGTCATCACCGTCAACCTTAGTTTATGCTTGTGCCAGCTCAGGTAAGTCAGCACAACCTCTCTCCCTCGTTTCTCTTGCTGAACACGACTCCAGGTGCCACGTAGCAACGAACAACAAATGACGTGGTTCATTCGTCATTTTCCCCACCCTCCCATTCACAGCCAACTCAGCAACAACACAACGGTCACCAGTCACCATATGACACATCCACACACGCCCTCGACACCCCCATGCTGTCTCCATCAGCAGGAGTGATGCCAACAGAAACAACCAAATCGCCTATGCTGCCACTCCAGCATGGACAACAATGACAACAACATACAACAGTCAACCAGCTACCACACGACGCACGCATGCACACCCTCAATGCACCCATGCCCTCAACACACCCATGCACACCCACAACATACCCACACCCAATGTTCCCATGCCCAAACGACGCTCATCGTCATTTGGGCCTCAGGTAAATTATCATTCCTTTCCATCTGTAATTACTATGTAAGTAGTAGTATAATACAAAGTATTTACGACGAAAATAGCAGTTGAAACCGGTCGAGACCAGTCATTTGGGGCAACTGAACTGAATAGGACTATTCGGTTCGGTTGCGGTCCTCAAAATATGGGCAACAGTTTGGACCAGTTGTGGTCCACGGTTGCCCATTTCAGGCTCAAAAAACCGGACTCAACTGGACTTTTAAACACTAGGAAGGAAAGCTAATATTTTCCTAAAACCTAATTTCTCAAGGTAACATAATATCAAAGGTATTATTTCTGTGTGAAAATCCATGCATGTGACGAGTTCAACTAATTGGGCTTTCTTGCATAATACTTTTTCCACATGTGACTTTCTGACTTCATGCATCTGGCTCACATTGCATTTACTTGCATACACATCTTTCATTGTATTAATAAGTTTAATCCTTTAATAATAAATGCACATGCTTAATGTATAATCTAACACCCTGTGCTGAGGTGTTTCTACTCTAGAACACCTATTGTGGACTATTTCGTGGTAGTGTAGTCTCTATTATAGGCTTTGAGCATATTAAGTGGCCCTATCATGTGCTGACCGTAATTTCTACTATCTAGACTTGCAAATTTCTTGGAGATACTTTAATTGACTAGACAGGGCTTGTCTATCAATCCTTATAATCATTGAAATTTGTATTTAATAGTACTAAAGGGTTTTTACATGAATAAATGCTAAAAATCGCATTTTTAGGAGTGTATTGCTACACTCTGTATCACCACCAACCACCAACCACAATCATCATTCAACCACCACCAACCCCAACAATGACCCAATGAACGAACGATGACAGACAACAATGACAGGACACATCAATGGACATGCCACATTGTCTAGATGGTGATGTCACATGTCATCATCACCATTGCTTTTCATATTAATCAAGGTGAGTAGTGTACCTCTTCTTTCCCTCTTCTTTTCTCACATGAGAAGCAGGGGCCATGTCACCAATGGCAATGTGGCAACCAACAACTGCTGAATGACAACAATACATGGATAAACAACAACAACACCCACACATTGCTAGTGTTTTCAGGTCCAGTCTACAGGACTGAAAATATACATAGGACTGAACTGGACTGAACCACAGTCCAGTCTTTTTCCAGTTGCACTTCCCCACATTTGGGGTGAGTGCAGTTGCCAGTTGCCATGTTTTTGTAAATATTTAAAAACCGAAAAAGACTGGTTTAGACTGGTTGCAACCAGTCTTTCATCCCATCACATGTTGGACCTTACTCACACACATATTTAATTAATTTTTGGTCTCTGAATCATCAAAAACGGTCAAGAATTGGTTGAGATATGGCCAAAAACATTTTTTGTACATGCATTTTGTTGTAAATTTACCAGACCTATAATTATTTTATGTACAGCTACAGTCTTTTACAGGTCCTTGATACAGGATAGGTCCTCGATACAAACCCCGATATTTTCACATCCAGTCTTCCGATTGTCTCGGAGTTTTTTCCTACTGGTATATACACTTTATGTCTATGTAGCCCTCGTTTTTTGAGGTGGGTGCTTATGTGAAGCAATGTAAGAAGTATAATCAGTCGAGATTTAGACATTTGTGAAATGTTGAACATGACATTCAAAACAATCCAGACTATCATCTATTTTTTCAAGCAGGGATCCTTCTTTATACACCCAAGCCTACCTACCAGTGATATCAGAAGCATGGTTGGACACTTCGATGTGGAGATGTGAGTATTTCAGGAGGTGTAAGACGCTCTGAGCAGAATTCCATCAGTCATGTCACACCTTCCAAACACGGAATCACCAGCAAAGCATCATCGACGCGAGGGCAAAAGGGACTGCCGTTTCGGGGTATCACATCTGATGTGACAGGTGTATCAAGGACATAATTCACAATGATAAGCAACCTTTGAAGAGATTACCCTCATCCTCCCTCTTCTCTCCATGGATACTCAATTTTGGTCTCTATTATATGTCTGTATGTACTAAGCAATGGTCCTGCACAGTTAGATTGCATTTTACTGCTTTAATTCCTTTGTCCGAGGCCTGTCTTTATTTGTGTGTATCGAGGACCTGTAAAAGACTGTATATGACATCATAAAAATAAAAACAACACACATAACCATTTGTACCATGTGATTTTATTTATTTAACATCCCAAATGAGTTGCAACTACAAACTGCAAATTACAAACTACACCATGCAATTTGAATGTACGTCCTTTCCGTTTTTGCCATATCTCAGTCAGATCTGGATAGAATTGCTTAAATTTTTTATCAGTCTATAGATAATTAAAATGGCTATCTATGTATGCAATTTATGTGAGGTAATATTTAGGTTATCTGGTACAATAAAATTTACAACAAAAGACCAGTCTGGATTGGTTTTTTTGTGTTGTGGACTGATGTCTCAAATCACCCGGTTGTGGTCCCCTAATATCTGGATTGGTCTAGACCAGTTGCAGTAGCCAGTTGCCTCATTTAGAAGTAAAAACCGGACCAGACTGGACTTTAAAACACTAAACATGGCATGCCAACAGATGTGCCATGTCACCCAGACAGTGACAACCCATGTTGTTGTCAATGTCCACATTGATCCAGGTGAACAATGTGACTCCCCTCCCCCTCTCCTTTTTTAACATGAGAAGCAAGGACCACATCACCATCAGTGACATGGCAACTAACAACCTACAAACAACAACTACTACACAGACAAACAACAACAACAATGATACATGGACAAACAACAATGAATGATGTATGTTGATGATGATGTCTACAGACATATCATGTTGTCCAGATGGTGATGATGCATGAAGTCACCACCGTCAACTAGTGTTGCCAAAGTTCAGTTCAGTCCAGTTCAGACCCCCTTTTGTCTGAACCTGAACCTGAACCCCCTACAAATTTTCTGAACCTGAACCAAACCCAAACCGTGCATTCGGTTCAGGTTTGAACCTTCTGAACCTTGTAATTTTTAAAAATCATATTTATTTTTGTCCCCAAATGCTTTGAAACACATGTCCAAGCTCTAGAAATTAGTTATTTATGCAAAGCCATGGTACAAACCACATTTGGCAAGCCAAATAGATATTATACAACAGACCCCAACAAGTGCATGTGTGGGAAAGCCACTGAAAATATGGCCATCAGCCATCAAACAGGTGAAGGATTGATACTTTAGATCAAAATACTAAAGTAGTTATGGATCAGAATAGTTTTGAACTAAAAAAAAGTCCAAAATAGAGGGAAATTAGGCTCCCCAGTAGCTAAAGGTTCAGAGGTTCAGTTCAGTCTGAACCTGTTCTCCAGAAATTTTTTAGAGCTCAAACCGAACTTTGCATTTGGTCCAGAAGGTTCAGGTTCAAACTGAGGTTCAGGACTGAACTTTGGCAATGCTACTGTCAACATCAATCCAGGTGAGGATTATGTCAGAGATTTATTTATTTCATCACAACCAGCCAAGATTGGGACAGCATTGAATCAGCATTCTAACTGGTGCTAACTGTTGAAAGCTACCTATTTTCCCATTTTCTAGTCCAAAATTGGCCACATTCAAGCCAGAAGTCCACTTGCAACTTGATTCCAACCAGTTGCCACCCTGGATGTAACCAAAAACTCTTTGGTTGGTTCTGTTTATAACAGCAATTTTGATAGGAACATCCACAACCAGTTAGAACTGGTTGTAAAGACTAATTAGAAAACTCTGACATAGGGATTAGCATTTAATTACAGTTTGTGCTCTACCTCAACATTATACTTAACCATTGCATTCACCCACTGTGGGTTTCTGGCCCCTCAAACCCTGTACAAACCCCCACCCCTACCTTTGAAATACCCCTACTCATGGAAAGGGTATGGGTTTGTGTGCGGTAAGGGTAAATGTAGATGTGATAATACCCATGGGTTACCTGTGCCCATCACTAATCACCAAGCCTAAGAATCATTGGGCCCTATCAGTTGTTCCCATTTTAGAAACTATGTGGTTTTGTTGGGTTGCAACCTCCTCAAACCAAATTTTTCATAAACAAGTCCCCAAGTTGGCCTGGCCCAACTCACCAAGGCCACAAATCAACTACAGTAGAATATAACAATAAAATGTCCACATTTTTAACTCTAAGTGTCATCATCCAGATTAAACTATTTAACAACCCCCCTCCTTGTAGCAACCCCAGGGCAAGGGGGCACCAGCAATAGAATGCTGGACATATAGCTGGTTAGTTAATCCAGGTCTGGGTCCCAAAAAAAAAATGGAGGGCTTTGTAAATAACCTTCGGAATGACCATAGAACTTAGTATTGACTTATGCAAGATGTTGTATAGGTCATAAAGCCTAAATCATACAAGTGAGAATGGCTGAACATACTTTCTGACTGTCATTGCATTCACTCAGACTAGCAATCTGATCTTTGAATGAATCACACCCTGTGCTTGTGCAATGAACGCCATTTTTTGTATATATTCTCATTTGTATAAACAATATGGTCCATAAACAAGGTGTGCAATCAGTTGGGGTTATGCTGTTTAAGGGGAAAAGAATTTGAGAGTGTTTTTTTTTTGAGAGAGAGAGAGGAAGTTGTGTTGTGAATGGGATGTGAAGAGGAGGAGGAGGATGTTTTTGCTGCAACGGTGATGAAGAGATACTTTCACTGAAATAACAAACAGAATGGACAAGGATGTTCATGAATCATGAAATATATTTGAAGTTATAGAGGGCATGTTGGATTCTCTCCCTTAAGCTTTATGATGTCAAATTATTCTGGAGGAAAATGTTGAAATTTGAAGGTGCAAACATATTTCAAAGTTCGAACCTGAAGGGAAAAATTAACTCGCCATTATTTGTCCCTGTTTATAAACACCCGCATTCGATTGGCAGGGTTGGTGTGGCGTTGCTGCACAACGACAACGACCACACCCCCCATCTACATTCCACGGGCACGACTTGCAGCTCGAACGACCGATATCGACGCCTCGGAGAGTAAGCGAGAAGACCGAGAAGATAAGCGGCTCGATTACAAGAGCCACACGTTCTGGTGATTGAGATAGGTAAGTTTGGTGCAGGTGAGCCTATGAAGGTGTCCGGGTGATTATGGGCTGAAGGTCGGTTTGACAGATCTTTATTTATCGGGTGTGAACGGAAAAGGTGACCCAAGAAATCCTGCCACTCGCAATTCGTGGTGACGGAGACTCGGTACCGGGAGCAGGGAACACTGTTTTGTTAGAATTGTGAGTCACTACTGTAGTACTGCTATATCTATATCTTACAGCTCCTTTTCTTTACAGCTACAGCAAGATATTTTATCTGTACGCGGCCATTCCGCCTTCAACCATGCCAGATTCTTACATATCCGCAGCCCCTCTTCCACTCAGCTAACCAAATGCGGTCGACGCCGTTACGCAGGTACGATGAGCTCGACCGTAAAACCATGTCGCTCGCTTCCACAGGTCAAGGCCCGAGCAAAATCAGCAGTGGTGGTGGCATAGCAGCCGCATCCATCGCATCACAACTCTCCTCATCGCAACAAACCTCGCAAACGCTCTACATGCCCATCGCATCACCGCCTACACCCGCACCCTCTCCAGGCCCCCACTCCTCCTTCCAAACCCATCAACCCCACATCCCACCCTTGTCACGCAACCCGCACGTCTTCCCCTCGTCCGCTAACCCGCTCCTCCGCAGACAATTCCTCACAAATGTTCTCAACAGCTGCACACCGTCCGAGCTCCTTTTCATCTCAACGACCATCGCGCCCTTACTTAAACGAGACTTTTTGTCTTCCCTCCCTGTGGAGCTGGCGATCCACATCTTGGGGTTTATTGATGATCCGAAAACCTTGGTGCGAGGGGCGCAGGTTAGTAGGTATTGGTGTTCGCTTGTGAGGGACGAGTGTGTGTGGAAGAGGATGTGTGTCGTTTTCGGATTTGATGATGATTGGTTTTTTAGGGGTGGGGAGAAGAGGAGGAAGACTACGGGGAAGAAAGGCGCGAAGAGAAGACACGAAACGGATACCTTGTCAGCGCCCCTCGTATCATACGCCGACCCAGCCACGTCGTCATCAATTCAAGATGAAGGACAGTGGCAGACTGCGGGTCGACCAGGGAAATCTCGTACGCTCAAAGGAAAACGACCGGTGGTGTCCAAGTTACCTTTACCCGGGACGCTGGAGGGCGAAGAGGAAAAAGAGGAAGACGAAGAACAAGACAAAGAAGAATTTTCGTATCGTTCGCATTTCGAGGTATCCTACATCACACGTAAGTCTTTTCCTCCTCTCCCTCTTCCCTCTTCCCCCTCTCTTCCTCATTTTCCGTCTTGCTAACCCCTGCCCCTCTTTCACCAGATCAAAACTGGCGCCACGGTGGCCATCTCCTCGCCTCGCACCGCATCCCCGTCTCATCCCCCGACAGCGGCGTCATAACCTCCGTAGCGCTCGATTCGTCCTACATCGTCGTCGGCCTCGCGAACTCGAAAATCCAGGTGTTCAGTGCGAAGACGGGTGTGATGGTTAGAACGCTCGTGGGACATGAGCTGGGCGTGTGGGGCGTTTGTTTGATTACGCGTGGTGGACGGATGTGGGGGCAGGGTGGTCGAGACGGAGAAGGGGATGATAGGAACAAGGGCAAGGATACAGGGAAAGGAAAGGGGAAGAAGAAGGAACCTGATGCCAAGGGCGCGAAACCCCTCGAGCGAGGCGCAAACGCGTCAATGAGGGGTTTACGAGCTGGTATGGCCGGCTTGAATGTACGAGATGGTCTAGACCATTTGCTCTCCCCTGGGATGAGGTATGCGTTGGGTTTGGATGCACTGGATGAGGCGTCTTCAAATGGGAGTGGCGGTGAGGAGACGAATAATGACGAGGAAGAAGACGAGGAAGAGGGGAAGGTGTTCAATGAGGATGAGGCAGATGAGGTGGATGGTTTTTTGCATGATGAACGGCGTGGGGAGCCGAGCCGTGGAAACTATCAACAAGATGGTCAGGAGTCGCATCACCACTACCGCAGACAGAGTGGGAGTGGAGAGTCGTACTACACATACGACGCCGCTTCTCATCATCAACCTGAAGCCCATGCACAAGAAACAGGATACGCACAAGAAAACGCATACGAGAAAGCACAAGAAACAGAAACTCCAAGCAACATGTGCTATTCCTCCATTGGATGGGGCCAGCCCAGCTCAATCGTCGTGAGTGGTGGGTGCGATAAAGTTTTGAGGGTTTGGGATGTTGAGAGCGGGTGAGTCAGTTTTCTTTTTTTGAGTTTTCGAAAGTTTCTATTCGCCTTGGGAATATGTGGTGTTCTGGAGTGTTTTCGCAGTTTTGCCAACCATTTCATCTTTGGGTATTGCTCCTCACCTACCCGGAGCGTTGTTCTCCATTCCTCAACGTTTTCAATCCCCTCCTCCCTCTTTCCTTCCTTCTTTGGTGCACGCACCCCTCTTTTTCTCAAAGCCGCCTTTCCAATCTTTTCTTCTCTATAAACTTCTCCCTTTCAGCTCCCTTCGTTCCGCCGTTCTTTTTTCCATCTTCCTGCATATCGGCCTCTTCCACCTCCAACCCCTGCTACTATCCCCGCCTTTTCTTTCCAACACTTTCTTATTCAACCCGTCTGTTTTTCAACTCCTACTACCACTCCCGTCTCTTCTTTCCAATCCTTGTTCTTCTGTCTACGATTTTTCTCTCCGACCCTTTCCTCCAACCACCTTTACTTTCTCTCCAATTTCCCCCTTCTTCCAAACATCCACTCTCCAAGCCTCTTCTTCCCAACAGCCTCCTCTCAACCTGCCTCTTCACCCGCTTTCTTTCCGCTCCTCTGCTTTCCTTCATCTTTCCTCTCTCTGCCCTTCTTCCCAGCCGTCTTCTTCCCAACACACTGCTTCCTTCCGACCTCCTTTTTTTGAACCCGATTTCTTTCCTCCCCTCCCAACCCGCTTCTACCGCCCCCTCTTTCAACCCTCATCTTCCCAACCCTCGTCTTCCAACCCACCTCCAATTTTCTTTCCACGCCCCTTCTTCCCTTCCTTTTCAATTCTTTTTTCACACCTGGAGATGCTTCAGCTTCCCTTCAAGCCTCTTCTCTCCCCACTTTTCTCTGACTCTCTTCCTCTTTCCAACCTTCTTTTCCCCAACCCCTTCTCCTCTCCATCCCTCCCCTTTGCTCCTGTGATACTCATTCCGAATCTCTCTTCTCTAACTTTCAACTCTCCTTTCTTTCCCCCGTCCCACTCCTTTTCACCCACCCTTTCTGTCTCGGAGACGCTTCTTCTTTCTTCTTCTCCCCACACCCCTTCTTCTCTTTAAGCCCCTTCTCTGTCCCAGCCCGCTAACCACCCCCTCCCAGGCAATGCATCTACATCCTCCAAGGCCACACGTCCACCATTCGGTGCATCCGCGTCTTACACAACCGCCCCATCGCCATAAGTGGCTCTCGCGACGCGACACTGCGGGTATGGGACGTCCAGAAGGGAAAGTGTCTACGCGTGTTGGAGGGACACCATCAGAGCGTGAGGTGTCTTGATGTGTGTGGGAGTAGGGTTGTTAGTGGGAGTTACGATAATACTTGTCGGGTGGGTGTTTTGCTTTTTGCTTTTTCTTTCTTTCTTTTGGGGTGTCGAGCTTGGCCTTTCTCGAGTCCGTTACTCTTTTTATTCAAGCCCGGCTGGCGGTGCTCTTTCTTTGGGCCAGTGGGGTTTTCATCCAGCGCCCTTTCTTTTGAGCCCGGCCGGCACCCTTCCTCGAGCCTAGCTGGCGCTCTTTCATTAAGCCCAGCTGGTGGTCTTTCTCCGACACCGGCAATCCTTCTTCGAGTCCGATCTTTTCACCGAATCCAGCTGTGCTCCTTTCTCGGGTCGAGATAGCGCTCTTTCCCCAAGTCCAGATAGCCTTTTTTCATCGAGTCCGAATGAGGCTGCTGTGACTCTTTCTTCAAGTCTGGATGGTGCTCTCTTCCCCAGCGCTCTCTCTCATCTGCTCCTCTTTCTCCGAGTCCAGATGGTTCTTTTCCTCGAGGCGAGCTGATGCTAATGATGTCGTTTTGTACATAGGTATGGGACGTGGATACGGGCGAATGCATCCATGTCCTCGAGGGACATTTCCACCAGATATACAGCGTCGCTTTTGACGGTGTGAGGATCGCTTCCGGAGGACTGGACACGACCGTTCGCGTATGGGACGCTGCTACGGGGTGTGTATCTCCCCCTTCTCTCCCGACACGCAACTAACAATTGCATAACAGCGAATGTCTGGCCCTCCTGCAAGGCCACACAGCTCTCGTCTGCCAACTCCAACTTGCGTCATTCACACCTCCATCCAACCCTGCCTCCCCCCCCATCCCAATCCTCGCAACAGGTGGGTCCGATGGGCGGGTCATCACGTTCTCCCTGGCGACATACACCATCTTGCACCGTATCGCCGCACACGACTCGTCCGTCACCTCGTTGCAGTTCGATAAACGGTGGCTGGTGACGGGTGGGAACGATGGGCGGGTGAGGCTGTTTGAGACGGAGACGGGGAATTATGTGCGGGATTTGAGCGAGCCTGGGGAAAGTGTCTGGAAAGTCGTGTTTGGACGGGATGTTTGTGCAGTTATGTGTAAGAGGGCGGGGAAGAGCGTTACGGAGATCTGGAGCTTGAGGGGGATGTGGGGACGGGGTGGGTGGTAGAGGGGGGCGGGTTTGTAAACAGTAAAGAGAAGAGGTGAACTGGTTATGTTGTTATTGACGGTGATTGTTCCGAACATATCTCATTGACGTTTCTTGATTATTTTGTCCCTGTTGTATTCGTTAACTCGCGCTTTTATCATTATTGACGTAGATGACTCGTTCCTTTTTCTTTCTTTGACTGAATTTTGAATGAATAAATCGATTGTTGTATGTATGTATGTAATTGCTTTGAACACTGCTGTGTCAACAAAAAAAGATTCGGAAATGGTAGAATCACATAAAACAAAAGGAGACACAGTCAATCCGAATCGCAGCAGCAGATTCAGAGGTCTAGGAGTGGTAGATTCGCCGAAATTTATACCTGATTGTCTGTAAAACGCAGACAAGCGCCGCAGCGAATCCGGCGGCCGCCTTGGGCTCGTCACGTTGCGTCCGGTCACCTTCTTTGATACAAGACTTTCGCGAAGGGAACTGCACCGTTTAGTGATGCGTAGACAGCCGTGCCCTGGTCTGTTGAAGAAAGATGAGCATGAGAAGATATTCGATGAATTTCAGAGTCAAACGTGATCGTCCGGCCGCTTCCGAATCTTCATTGAATAACAGTTTCCAAACAGTTTCTCACCCTTCGAGCTTGCAGCTTCTTAAAACCTTCGATGCTCTTTCGTTCTACTCTGCGAATGTTATGCTCTCCAGCCTCAGGATCCAGCCTCCGGAGCCACCGTCGATCAAATTTCAAGGCAGCCTCTTCACTATCGTGAGTCACTAGGCGTCTTTTTTCGGAGCAGCAAGAACCGGTGTCTCAATGCATGATCTACGAAGCGCTCTGGCATTTGTCCAGGTTTGTTTGATAAGTTTGGTAACATTGATGTTAACTACATGCAGACTTGTGTTGAGATATCAACGTGGAATAATCTTCTAGACACCCGGCACGTCCCCAGCTTGTGCCTTGCACCTCTTACGATGTCGGTTCAATGACGATTTTGTCCCAAATCTATTCTCACAGCCACCAGTGCAACGGTGAGTTTTCTTCTGGAAGTGAGAATTGATATGATCTACGCAATTTCTCGGTCAAAGTCGTGAAAAAGAAAGTGAGGATGATATGGGAGGCTGACTCTGTAGATTATGCCTTGCGGTAAAATCCTGCGAGCATAACTGACAAACAAAATTGCCAGGAACGGCGCTTCTTCTGCGTTTCTTGGAGGCGGAAACCTGTTGCGGCGACGCTACCACCGGACGAAGGAGGGGCTCCATACCAATCTCTGAATCGACCAGGACGGGGTCAACAGGCAGCATCAATGGTTGCGCTCCAGATTCGTTGTAATGGTTGATCATGACATCACTCTCTGTAACGGTGTGCAATGGGGTGGATGCGAATGTAGAATGACTTCATACCTGGTAGCTGGAAAGGCCACGCATGAAGAGGGCATATTCCCCAGAAGCACGAGTCGCAAAAGGGTTGCATGGCGGTATTCTTAGGGCTTGATGGTATTGGCAGTTCATCTGTGAGTCGAACATTTATACGTCAGTGCCCCCCCGATTGCTCCATGAACCGTTGTTGTCGTTATTGTTGATGTGAAAGTTGACGCCTATTGAAAATTTAAAAAGAGGTTCTGCGCGCTTATTATCGCTTATGCACAGGTTAGCACGGTAATCCAACGGTAATCAACAAGGAAGTATTATGAAGCCAAAAGTTTTTTCCAACATACAGTTACGCCATAAGCGTTGAATCTTCAGTTAAGCTCGAAGCACCTAGATCTCTGACATTATCGATCATCAATACCGAACCTTACGATTCAGCCTCGTTCACCACAGGGCTTTCCCAAACGCAAAGTTGCAGACCCCATCCTGGTTTGTGCGCATTCCTCAAATTTCCAAAGTCTGTGTCTATTATGCTCACTCGACTTCTCTCCGCTTATTCCTCCCAAATGCATCCTTGACCATTTACTCCACTTTTATAGAAAAGATCCTCATTTATCAGGGCCTCGCATAGCTCACACCTTTTTGGGAATAGTTCAACGCACACGTCGTTAACAACTTTGGATGAGGCAATGTCAAGGTTCGGCCAAAAGCATTTTGAAAGCGATGTACTTTTCTAGTTTATTCTACGATTCGAGGCAAATAGGTCGTGCCCAAGTCGCGACCTGAGTTCGTACAATAGGAGTCTAACTCAGTAAATCATATTTTTACACTGACTGGCACTCCGGTATACCTTGTCAACGACGCCACAGAAGCCCGCGATTCCAGCATGTTAACCAGGTGTCAATGACCCGGGTCACCACCGGTCAGGCAGGGTGCAGCTAAAACGGCCAAAAACAAGTCAATTTCCGGACTGACCGGTCCACAGAGTCTGAGAGTCGTGGGCACCCGATAACCGGTTCTCTGATCTTCAAGTTCGACAGTTCTGATTGCGAGCGACTAGAAATACTTGTCCATTTCGATTGAATCGGCCCACACGTGACCTCTCACGTTTTCGGAAAATCAGAGAAAAAATCATTTCCGAGGTCAGAAAAAAATGGGTGTGACGCGTGACGGCCGAATCAATCGACAACAGTATATGCCTAGTTTGAAAACATCTCAGTAGACCCATATCCCATTTTTTTTGAGGATAGTGGATGTCCAAGTCCGGTATTTGAGAACTACCAGGTTCAAATTCCCTCCACCTTAGTCACGCATTTTCCCGCGCTTTCACTTCGTCTGCAAATGTCACAAAAGTGCAATCCACAACTTTGAAAATATTTGCGACTGTAAATTTATGTAAAAAGTGCAATGATGTTTTCTAGTTAGGCAAATCAAAGCTGGAGGACCCAATATATAGCAAAAATTATAACTTTCCCAACATGTTGGCTGCATAGAATATTCTAATGCCAATCAGGCACTGAAATTTATTTTATAAATCACAATGGATGTACGCACTAGCCATTTCCTTAGTGTCTTGCTGGTATTCAGAGAAGCAGGGCACCCAATACTTCAACTCTTGCACGACGTATTATTTACGAGACCTGGAGTTTACGTAAGGACTCGTTCTTTCTCTGAGTGCATTTGCGAAACATACATGCAGTTCAAAATTGACAGTTGTTTGGCTGCATTGATGCCAGTCCACAACTCCACGGCTCTCAGGTAGACAGGGAATTAAATGGATTGTATTTATGTAACAAAGTTTTACAAGTACCTATCCATCCAGATTCCACCTGGACTCCACTTGGATCACAAAACTTGTGGTTGCGGCCAGCTATATGCGCATCAGCACGGTTTTGGATGTGAAGAACCACCAGAGGTATAATTGCTTTTTGTCTCTGAACTCTGTGGCCTTTGAGTGGCCGGGGTGGATGGACGAGAGTACAGCGGTTCCAATTCGACCCTGCAAACGGAATGGAAGAGATTCATCTATATCTTCCCTCGCATGGCGCAGAATCTGTCACACTGCCTTACAAACGTGTTCATTCATGTGGGGCCATGTGGAGTAAGCAACTGACGCTGGTTCATTGGCAGACCGAAATGAATTCAGAACATGATGGGCGTTGTATTTGGGTATTCCTCTTTTTTCGTCACGCCGTTCGCAGTGCTTGTTATATGAAATCGAATCGTAAATGGAATCATCACCTTTCTCGGCGTCACAACAATTGGCCGGGATAGAGCTTTACATGTTGAGACCTTTCGTACAACGACCGTGTTCCACGCACGATGAAATTTTGATCAATGCATCGGCACGCGGGACAGTTCTGTTGACTATGTTAGAGCTAAATTCGTATTCGGATTGTTAGTGCCGTACTTGGATTGCCAGCGTTAGTTCTTCAAATCTTCCCGACAGACCTGAGCGCTTAAATGAGATCCTATCTCCGCCTTTCATATCTGTGATAATGAGTCAATAATCGTGAACTCACTAGCCAGTCCACCGACTACATCGCGGATTCGGCGAAAAAGACAGCCTGAGCCTCGAGAAACCACTGAAACCACCTGAGCTTGAATTAAACGAGTCTGAAACAAATCGCACCTTTCTCATCGGACGACCAATTCAGAGGAGCTGAAACCTTACAAGGTGTCTTTTCGTATGGTTGACTCCATTCACGATGCACGCATATCCGCTCCGCACCTTGAGTCGAATTACCGAGGACTTCATAGTATGATTCGGCCCGTGATTTCCCTTGACTGAAAAAAGGTCTCAATGTAAGCGTTGCCTCCTGAACTGCCTCCTGTGAACGGGCGTTGAGCACCTTGCCAGTATCAGAGTTGTACGTTGAAGAACCAGGCAGCGGCGCGGGTTCATACGTCGAACGCGACCTTGACATTCGTAGGAAAAGGAAACATGTTCCTGAAGTACCATTAGGATCCGCATCGAAACCCACCAAAAACGATCTCAAGAAGAACGTACTCAACCATACTTCCGAAGTGGGCAAGTCATGTACCGAAACGGACATCAGTCCCATCACACAAGGGGCAAATAGCTTTCGTCGCCAGCTAAAGAGGTGATAAATAGCAAATAACTATGTTAAATATTTTATTCCACATTTGTAGCAGAAATGATCAGTTAAATAAAATTAATACTTTCCTGCTTGTGATCTTTGTGTAAATGAGTGATAAAAATAAAATGTTGGTGCCTGAGTGGGAAGATAAAGATCAACCCTGATTCGCGGCGGCAACAATGATGAGGCAACGATTTAATGTCGTTGACAGCTCATTCTGACACAAAGAAAAATGAACAAAGAATTTAATTAGTTGCCAAGAAATTAGATGAGCTGGCCTGCAGAGAATTGTCTAATTCCCCAGCTATTATTTAATTCTTTGTTCCTGTTTCCTTGTGTCAGAATGAGCTTTCAATGACATTAAATTGTTGCCTCATCATCGTTGCCGCCGCAAATCAGGGTTGATCTTTATCTTCCTACTCGAGCAACAACATTTTCTTTTTATCACTCATTTCCACAAAGATCACAAGCAGGAAAGCATTAATTTTATTTAACTGATCATTTCTGTTACAATTGTGGCATAAAATATTTAACATAGTTATTTGCTGTTTATCACCTCTTTACCTGGCAACGAAAACTATTTGCCCCTTGTGTCACGTACCTAAAACGAAATCAAGAAACGGACCTATGCACAGACCTTCCCTGGCAACTCCTGCATCTTCATGAGTTCTATGAAAACCACCGTGGTCCCATGTATGCCCCACGGAGATGGCAACTAACTCGAACTGTTTGGAGCGTGTAACACTGCGCCCATGACAACGGAGTCGACAGCCTATATCCTCAACCAAGGGTCGTCACCAGATGAAAAGGGTGGGAGTACCGAGCTGTGAGGGCTTGGCGGAAGAGATGTTTTCAATGAATGTTGCGCGCCATACGCAAGCGTTGGGCAGGCGACTGCAGGGTGTCCCGGTGGAGGGGCAAATAAAATGGGTGGCCTGCTGAAAACGTCACCCATGCCTTCGAGCTCTTCGCGGATCTTGGAAACGTCTTGCGGAGCAGGGTGACTGGAAAGTTTTTGAAGTTGTTTGTTCGAAGGTTGCGGTGGCCTTGGTATGGCGTCACTGTCAAGGGGACGTATTGTCCGAACGTTATATGAAGTTGGTGAGGTATGATAAATAAGACGAACCAAAAGTGAAGAACAGGACCCTGATTGTACATGTGATGTGACTTAGCGGACTTCAGAGTTAGAGAGAATAGCTTGAGAGTTTGAGTCAAGGGCTAAGAATATCGACTGGTCTCGGACCGAAGTTGTGGATGCGTATGGATAGCACACGCTTTCCGAATTAGCGGCCTCAACTCCACCTCCTCCTCAATTACTCGTAGTTCCATTGCCTTTTCTTCGTCCACAACCTGCTGGCACTGTCTTGCACGCCTATATTTCCGTTGTTGATTCACTTCAGACGACGAACCTCATACTTAACCACCCCCTTCCCATGGCACACCCCTCGGACGTCTTCTGACATCTACTTCGCAGACATTGTGGACGAGTTCTCATCGACGATACTCCTCATCCTCGTCGGCGAGCCCACAGCGTGCAGAAAAGGCGTCGACACCTCATGAAGAACCGCACCAAAGGATAAACGCATAAGCTGCGCGGTGCAGTCAAGCTTCCCCTAGGAGAGCCCATTGGCGGCGTGATTCTTCGGCCGGGTTTGGTCGTCTGAAAGTCAATGTTAGCAACTTAGCAGGGCATTTCCACGTAAGTATGTCGGAGATTTATAATTTGAACGGACAAGGCTTGTTAGTCCAGGCGAACTAAAACGTTCGTAGGACCAAAGGAGGTCGAACCGCAGGCAACGCGGTCCTCGGTGGTATTGGGAGATTCGCTATTTGATGAGGCTCGAAAATCGGGCATAAAAACCGATGCGTATGACCTGTCCACATATGCTTGTTGAGAGCGGACTGGCCCCATCGTTTGGCCTTTCTGTGGGGGTTTTAGCAAAAAAACAAGCGTACGAAAGCTCACTCACCCGTTTGCGTTTCCGGCCAATACCCGAGGCTTCTCCGAGGTCATCGCGAAACCCGACCTCTTTCTCCTTGATCTTGAAATCCCAATCATTTGCCAATCCGCTCCTGCTCACTCCGTCGTTTTAAAATGTGTCCCAGAGTCGTATGTTCTGTATGAGACGACCTTATTAGCAGAATGACAAGTTATAGAGAAACATACGTATCTTTCTTCGGGGTTGGGTGCATTTTCCTCATTCTCTTCGTCTTCCTCGTCCTCGGCGGCTTCTTCTGAATTTTCATCGCTGTTTTTGTCGCACACCCTCAACGAAGTCCTCGTCGACGTCCATGTCATCGTCCGACGGTTGTGACTCAGTACCAAAAAGTGACACACGTGATCAGAGTCACAGCTCAATTTGAACTTGCACAATAGTAGACGTCAGAAGGACGTCCACTCTTGCTTCGGCTGATGACTCGCCAGCGATAGAGCGAATCATTGATAAGTTTTACGTTGACATTTCTACCCTGGCTACAATTATGGCGCTATTTCGTCACTGGTCGGTGCCCCAACTTCTCTTGCTGGTCGAATCGACGTTCGGGGAATGGGCTCTTGGGTTGTACGACAGGCTCCACTGAAAGACCTCGACAACAAGAATAAAAAGTCTTCCAACAAGAACGATGGGCCATAGGAGTCCACGGCCAAAGGCAAACTCGAAACTGTCGCAGCCTTTGGGTACGCGAACATCGTTGAGGCGACCCAAGATGTTGAAGGCCTCATATGTATCGCGGAAACTTGCGAATTTTACGAACTTATTTTTTCCTTTGTTTGTACTGCGCTCAGAGTGCTGCTGATCCCGTGCTCAAGACACTCAAAAACGAGGGGATGAAGGATTTTGACAAAAAGGAGATTGAGGAGGTCATTGCTCCCAGCTCGTCAACCTTTCGAAGAAATTACGGATTACAACGCTGAAGACGAGTCTATGGCCGATCCAGACATAGAAAAGAAGGATGCTGAGGTCGGTGAGGAAGTTGATGTAGCTGTCGAGGAGCAGGAGGAAGAGGATAAGGAGGGCTTTGAGATCGACGAAGAAGAAGACGAAGAAGAAGAGGAACTTATCATTGGAAGCGACTCTGCACGGAAGGTCAAAACCGAAAGGACATTATCTCGCCACATTCCATCGACAGTTTTGGGTTCAACGTCAGATATCCGAAGTCTACTCCGACCGTGTCACGGCTGCAGAAAATGCCACCTCCGTCCTCAGCATTCTTGGATCAGAATCAAGAGCCCGTGACTGCGAGAATCAGCTCATGGATCTCTTCGACTTCCAGGGCTTCCACACCACTGTCAAATTCCTCAAAAATAGCGACGTCGTGTGGTGTACAATACTAATATGCGTAATGACGCGAATGAACGTTTGCTATGCACGAGAAGGGAGTTGGGTGGATCCTTCGAGAGATGGCGAGTGACCAAGCGAAGCCTCGTTCAGATGCTATGGATGTTGGTGGGCCCAAGATTGAAGTTCCAAAGAAGCCGACTGTTGAGCGCGTTCAGAGTAAAGTCTTCCCCATTGCTTCGGTACAGACGAACCTGTTCTGCCTTGTGCACCAACTGGTGCGGGAAAGGTATCCCTTTTATGTTTATATACAGCTTCGACTCTCCCTAACCATTGCCCTCATAGACAAACATCGCCATGTTGACGATTCTCAATGAACTCCGAACCACCGTAATGAAGAGACCGTAACGTTCAATCTAGATGATTTCATGATTGCCGAGGTCGCTCCTATGAAGGCCCTTGTCCAAGAGATGGTTGTAAACCTCACAGCTTGGATCAAGGTCTTCGATAGCGCCTGTAGAGTTCGTGTTTGGACTTGGAAGGGAGAGTGAAGGGAAACTGGCCGTTATCGTGCAAATGGAAAAAAGACTCGGGACCAACAACCTCTTCGTCTCCATGCTCGACTACCACTCCGACAATTTGACGGAAACCCTTATAGACCTGTGCGAAGCCGTGCTCACCCTCCTCGGTACCCTTCAGGATTAGGCGAGTGCCAGGTATGACACAAGACCCCTCTGCCGCATATCGCCCACTTGAGGAAGCAAATATGAGAAATCTTGCTTTGACGCCATTGCAGGAGCTAGAAGTAAAGAGAAACATTAAATTCGCTAGCGTCATCTGGCTGAAAGGCTTCACCTGCCCCAACAATATCCTCGAAACTATCAAGATCAGTTTTGCGGCGATGGTATGTGGCATGGACTGGGCAGAACATGACGGGTTCTTGATCTTCTCAGGCTGGTATGTATCATGCTTTTTAAGCGAACCTCACTCAACCTTTTAACATGCATGTACGTAGCTGGCGAATGCGCCATATCGAAGGTGATCAATTCAAACAATCAAAACCATCCTCCGAGCCAAACGCCGTACCTCCCCGCGACAAACAAGGCGACATCCACTACGCACAGCACCTCCCATTCCAAGTATTCTGCTGTGAATCCGGGACGCACGCCGCCGTTGTATTACAATGGCGTCAGCCACCGCTCAGGGACGGATTAACAGATCCTCTCAAGGTCAGAGAACTTAGGTCTTCGGGATCCAGACGCACCGTGCTTGGGATCTATGGGTTCGCGGCGCGAGAGACGCATTGAACGAAGTTGATTTAACCAATGGAGCAGCGGCTATGAAAAAGAGGGACATTATTGAGTTGGCAGCGAGGGATCGCGCTCTCAAAGCTAGGAGGGACGCAGCAGTCCTAGTCAAACCTCGAGATGAAGTGAAGGTACAGTGGGGTCTGGAGGGGAGGGGAACGATGACGCTACCGATCGGCGGAAGAAGAGCAAGGCAGGCGAGGACGAAAACGCTGGGTCGGATTATGATGCGATGTCAGTCGAGGACGGGGGAGAGATTGTGCCTCCGCCAGAGGTGGGCCGGTTATCGATGCCCAACTCAGTTTTTAGACCTGCACGAATTCTTGTTAACCCCCGGTGCCCGACGATGTGTGCTAGAGTCAGTCATACACAGTTGGCGGGAGACTTGTTCGGAGAGGGGGGTGACGATGCGCCGAGCATTGCTGGAAAGTACGTGCTAGAAGATTGGGAGGGCGCCCAAGAGAGTTTTGCCTGTCAAGAGCAGAGGTAAGTCCCTTTCAACCTCCCTCTACTTGATGTGGATCTGACGGACGAACGACAGACAAAGTGGTGGTAGAAAAGCCACAAAAACAAAGAGAAGACTTGGGTTCTTGATTCATGTTGGGTTTCAGCGGCCACCTGTGTAAATAATCGGCGTAAACGACGCCAATTGATATACCTTGTGCGACACGCACTTCGATCTACTTCATTCCTTGGGCGCAATTACTGTAAATAATGTCGTGAATCTACTCTCCCCAGGTGCATCAACCGTTCGTGCAGGCAACAAATAGGATACATGGGGAACAACTACACAAGAGTCTAAATAATATATGCATTCTTAGGTCTAAGGACACCCAGTTATACATCCACGTAGCTTGTATCAGGGATTGTACTTGTAGAGACAGCGATAGCGTCACCGCATTGCTCGAAGTGCCACTCTCGAGAGTTCCGTCCTTGGAGGAGTTGTACATTCAAGGAGGCGGCAGCTATTTGAACTGGTTATGGCTCCAGCCGGGTTAACATGGTAAATTTAAACGGGCGTCGCACTTCTCCACCAGCCGGTACAAGGACATCGTTATTCAAAAGTTTCAACGACACCATTTCATTTTCTTCATGATTATAGACTCTATGGGTGGTTCAATAGAGAATGCAAAAGGAAATACCCAACCTGAAATATATTTTACGACCGGAAATAAAAGTTTTCAACATTTTCCTCGAACCACTGAGCGTCTTCTAGAGATAAATCCAGGCCGCAACCATAGACGTCAAGCGACCCAATAGGCATGATTTCGTCGAAGTCGTCATAGTGGGGATTCGTTTCGTACCCTCGCGCCGTAGCTTCCACCTTCCGGCTTTCCACCAACTCCTTCAACGCCCCAACGGAAATCCTAGGGCAGCCCGAAATATTAAGATTCCTCAATGTTTGAGCGTTCCAGAGGCCTGTGCGTGGATTGGGTTTTGAAAGGAGTCCCAAGCAGGTATCATTGAGTCCTGAGCAAGAGGTAAAGGTCAAGAGGCGGTTGGAGAGCGTGGGGATGACGGAGAGTAAGTCCTCAGTACTGTGGATGTCTTCCAAGGTGAGAAAGTCTGTATCGTTGATATCGCCTGCGATCTCACACGCTCTGATCGTCTGAGATTCGCAGTCCGCTCCACCGACGAGCTTGCTGAATGCTTCAAAAGTTGCCCTCTTAAAACCCTCAAGCAGGATTCTACCAAAATGCACTCGGAGCTGCGAACCCCGTGGGACTTGCTCGTTGGGACTATAAGGTAGGTCAATGTGTTTGAGTTCGAGGCTCGAAATCCTGTGGAACTTGTTGAGGATGTGCACGAGGCCAGTGAGGGTCAGGTTGGGGTTCTCGAAGGAGGACAAGTGGGAGAGGGAAAACAAGCGCACATTTCCGCCCATTCCCCAATCTGGATTTTTATTGGCGTCTACGAACGCCGAGCCAGTCAGGGAAATGGAGGTAAGGTTGGGGAAAAGGAATGGATCCCTGCCCTCTTCCCCCTGGCTGTCGAGTTCCTCGGGCTCATCGTGAATTCTGCACCGCATGGAAAGCTCTGTCAAAAGTGGAAAGGACCCGCTGAAGGTGTGGCGAACGGAAGGAAGGGACGAATTGTGAATGACGTCGAACGTGAGCCGCTCGCATCGGTGGAGATGTGGGGACAACTCATTAACCACCGCCTTAACCTGAGCACTCTCAGCGGTATCCTGACAAATCGCATCCTGGCGGTTGAAGATGTGGGCACGGAATGGAAGGTCGCGGGAAGCAGACAGCTGAGAGCGCAGCTCCGCGATTGCGGTTGGTTGGTTGTCCACAAATATGACGAGGCGCGTCCAAAATTTCGGAACGAGGAGCATCACATCAAACCACGCCTTGCAAATGGACGAGAGTGCATAGGGGAACACCGATGGTGATTTCAGATCGTTTTTATCGTTCCACTTTGTGAGGTATGGCTCGTTCGGTTTACACTTGCATTTGGACAGGCCTTTGCACCACGCGTGGAGCCATCGGATCATGGTCAAACCCTGTCTGGTCTCGACGTAAACGTTCTTGAAGATAAGGAGCAACAACTCGGCCGGCAATGACGAAACTGAGGCGCATTCGCGCCGCGTATATGACATTAGAGTTCCTGGGCTTGTTAGCGGTCAGTTCATGATAATATCAACGAGCAAGACGGCGCACTCAACGATTCTAGTCGTTTGGACCAGTAGGCTGAAATTTTAACCAATAGGGGCACGTGATGATTGCTGTGTCGTTGTTGGTACACCGTGAACAAAGCTGTAAATACAGCCGTTTGCATAATTGCGTGAACACGCGGATTTTGTTTTCCACCGTGACGTGACATCTCACATAAGCATTGGCCTCTCTCAACTTCACTGTCGCCAAGGTTGCCGCCCTATGGCCCCTTACCGTCCATTCCAATGCTATCGGTAACTCACAAAGAGCCCACCGGAATGGATCCTCTTCTCCCTGCTGGATCTTTGAGCTGGATTTCTTGTGATCAAGTAGATATCGTTAGCCCAGCCTTAGCCTTTAGGACGAAGAACATAAAAGGTGGGTCCTTGGTAAATCACCCAACTATGTCTCATCAGTCTTTACATATCTTTACATGTATTCCACATCACCATTGTCGATGTTTGAGGGCCTACCGGTTTGCTACCGGTCCGTTTACTGAATGGATTGGTGACTTGCCCATGTGTGGTACTTACCCATGATTTTGGATATAAACCCTATAGAGAAATCTGACCTATCACGAATTTCCTGATAGGTCAAGCCTTCCTTGAAATATCAAGATGCTATGTGCATCTTGAGGTCGTCTGACAGTGCGGCAGTCATTGTGTAAGTATAAGATCTTCCTTTTTAGGTAACTATGTCACATCACGCCAGGAAAATAAAATCCGCGTGTTCACGCAATTATGCAAACGGCTGTAAGCTGGTGCATCATTTCAGCAATCTACCTTCCCCTCATTGAAAGTTTGACACCATGGCGTCCTTCTTTCATGGCGCTCATGGATTCTTGTTGAACCATCCGATCTTCAATGATATGAACTCTACTCAATGTGCGTAGTGTATTCGAATTCATTTGACATACGACGCTCAACAGACCACATCACAAACTACAGTAACATCCTTATCGGCCTTTTCATTCCTACAAGAATATCACGCAGTCGGCGCGGCGCACGACTCCATCGAACGGCAGTTTTCAAGTCCATGTTTACACGGAACTCGGTCAGCAGTTCTCGCAGCTATTTCTGCATGGGCGCACGGTACCAACTCCCTTCCCATATGCTGGTTGCACGGACCTTCGGGCTCTGGAAAGACGACAGTTGCTACTACAGTCGTAAAAAACCAGGCCAAGCAAACGGCTACGGGCAGTTTCTTTTTCTCTTCCAATCAAAAAGACCTTGACGGAACAGCGAAGCTCATCAATACAGTCGCATACCATCTGTCCCTTTCCCCCTTCTGGGCCCCGGCCACGACCATATACCAGGGAACACTCTTTCTAAACCCATCCATCCTGACCAAACAACCGGAAATCCAGCTGCGAGAGCTTATCCTTTTACCCTGCCAACTCTCAGCTTCTCCGTTACCCACCACTCTGATCGTTATCGATGCCCTGGATGAATGTGAAGAAAAGGAAGCCGGACTACTCATTGACGTTTTGGCTCGAGAGCTTAACAAGGATTCAAACATTCGTGTCCTTATCTCCAGTCGGGAGAGCAATCACATTCTAGAGAAGTTTCAACTTCATTCCGACAAGACGTTCTCTTTGGACCTCGCCAAGTTCTCTGCAAGCGAGGATATTCGTTCATTTTTGCGTGAGCGTTTTGATCAAATGTACAAAGAGAAACGGAACTACTTCCCGGGAATTACACGACCTTGGCCGTCTCCCAGTACGCTCGACGCGCTCGTTAAGCAATCACAGGGTTCGTTCATGTATGCATCAACCCTCGTTGACTTCGTTGAAGATCTGGAAGCCACAAATGATTTACCAGATCAAAAACTGCGGCGGGCAATGACATTCCACAATGGCTTAAACAGCTTGTACAAGCAGGTTTTGAGCGACGGTTCACATATTTGCGACTCCTTGGAACTTCGTAGATTGTTGGGCGCCCTCATTTTGCTCCGTGAACCTATGCCAATTGGCGATCTCGCACTTTTCATTGGACTACAGAGCTCCTGCAGCATTTTCCTAATCTTGCGGGGATATAGGCCAATTCTCAAGCTTCCCGAGCGACCCAATGATTCCATAAAACTCATACACACGTCGTTGAAAGGGTTTTTCCTGAACCGTGGAAAATCGGGAGACTTTTTTATTGACGCTATTGAGGAACATAGAAACCTCCTTCAAAATTGTATGCAGACAATTCTTAAAGGACTCGTAGCTGCCATTTGTATCATGTATTTATGGTAGCTGCCGTGGCAAAACTTCAACAACTACCGTAAATGAATGAAATGCATTTTCATTCATTATGGCAACAATTTCATTCGAAATTCATGCAGTATTTCGCGAAATATTTCATTGTGCATCGGTAAATATTTCATTCAGTGTTTCATTCTCCACGGCAGCTATTTTTTTGAATATTTCATTGCTCATCGGTAGGTATTTCGTCAATTGTTTCATTCTTCACGGCACCCATTTCGTCGGATGTTTCATTGCTCATCGATAGGTATTTCATTCAATATTTCATTCTGCT
>KN838643.1:89104-116139 GCA_000827195.1 Laccaria amethystina LaAM-08-1
CCGTAGCCGAGGGTGGCTGATTGTTTACCTTTGTAAAACGCCAGCCATCGTGGAGGGGTACAAAAAAATAAGAGTTGCGGTGATTTAAAAAAATGATGAGATCAATGATTGTATTTGTCATGCTAAATCGTGAAATTATTCTAAGTCAAATCTGTGATGATGCTCGTTTTTTTTTTGTAAACCCCGGATGACGGTTGGGTAGGAGCCTGCAGGAAAAGGTGTTTTCTCCCATAGTTACCGCATCAAAATCATAGCCGAATATAGCACCCATCGCCGGAATTGTGTTCCATATCCTTGGCGGGTGTATCTAAAGCGCGTGATTGAGTCCATGGTGAAAGGGGTAAGGTACATAGTGAAAGATAGATTGGCAGATTAGCTCTCAAGCTCGGCGCATCCTATGAAGAATTGCCGCAATACTATGAGGGCTACCATGACTATCAAGTCGGTATCGTGAAGCATGCACTCTCACTTATTCTTCGCAAGAACATATGACTGTCCTCCTCACTCAATAATTGAAACCACAAATTGTCATATTCAACATGGAATACGCGCTACACGCGCTTATGTACTCTGACTTATGGAGTGAACCATGTCGGAATCCGAATTGGATGGCGACCCGATGTCACATGACGTTGGTTGAAATTCTTGTTTTAGCAATAATTTGTGCATTGTCTCCTTTTTCTTCCGACCACCCCTCTTTCATTCTCCCCAAAGCGTCATTTGCGCGTCCACCGTTTGTCCCTGGTTTGTCTGTTTTCCAAACGCTGCGCCTCTCCTGTCCTTTGTCTGACTTCCCCTCTACGAACTGCTCGGCTGAAATGCTGTGCGTTGGTCAGGAGGTATGTCCCCGCAATCCATTCTCTGAAACCATCCGGCCACCAGCCAAATCCATATGACCGCCAGTTTCCTATGGCCCAGCGGCACCCCTAACGGACCCATTCAATCCCCCGCCAGAATCTTTACACCTCACTGCCCCCGCAGTCGAACATATACCCAGCTCCTACTTGTCCCCCGGTTGAGCCTCCGCGATTTCAGACCCCAGGCCCTCCTCCCCCTGTTATTGGCACACCGTCACCGTACCAGCGAACGGCATACGACCTTCAAGACGAGCATGACCACGAGGACACGGGCGATATACCATTGTTGAGGTGGGGTCCGTCTTTGCCGGGCGCTCGGCGGGTGGGTATGCCGGGAGGGTTCGATGACGCCCCTACACCTGATGATCGCTCTGAGAGCAATATTCGGTATGGGAGGGATACCCCAGCGTGTTCCACGGCGGTATAAGACGATCAAGAAAGTCGAGTGAGCACTCTCCCATCCACTCTTTTGTAGCCCTATCGTATTCATTTGTTTTTTTCGTAGACTCTTCCATGGGAATTTCGTGCTCGACAACGCCGTCCCCCCCAAGCTCTTGGAGATGCGGCGAACCGGAACGGGCGCGAATTCACACACATGCGGTACTCCGCCGCCACCTGCGACCCCAAAGACGCCGGGGTCACCCTTCGCCAAGTGCACTACGACCCGCCTCGCCGGATGGAGCTTTTCATCATGATGACGATGTACAACGAGGAAAAGGATCTGTTTTGTAGCTTTTGCGGATGCGGTTAAGGAGTATGAGGACAACTTGGAGACTGACGACAAGGAAACATGATGTCTTCATGATGGCATTTAGTAATCCTTTATGTATACCCCCGAATAGACCTGCTTTTCGGCTTTCTGATTCTGATTCTACTGAGTTTTCGTCGAGCTGCCTTGAACAATAGATATCACATAGAACTATGTACAACTACAGGAATCTGAATCTATCACACTACGCGATGCTACAGATGTATTTGTAGAGATATGTATTTGTCAGCGCCTCTACCATGAACTATATTTCAGGGGGCTCTCGATGGCGCTACCAACGCTATCACGTCTACATACCCCAATATCGCAAGTCCTTTTTTTCCTGATGAAGGAATGGGAAGGGATGTCTCGAAAGCGGTTTCCTTGGTTGTCGGGGAACGCGGATGTCAAGTTTGATCTCTCAACCAACTCTCAACGAGTATTGACAGTGGACCTATACATACTCAGATGGATAACTGTGCAAGTCCTTTTGTAGTATAGTACCCACGCATGTAACGAAACCCCGCGGGCACATGTACCGAATCCCCCACCGGCGGAGTCGAACAGAGACATTGCTTTTATCAGCGACGAGACCGACAAGAAAAGGCGAGCGGCTCAGGCTGTTTGTCCTCTAGGCCTATTCGTTTTTGATAACCCGTGCTGGTTACGGGTTCAGCCGGGTTAACATGGTAAATTCAAACGGGCGTCGTACTTCTCTGCCAGCGGGTACAAGGACATCGTGATTTAAAAGTTTCAACGACACCATTTAAATTTTCTTCATGCTAATGAACTGTGGATTCAATGGAGAACGCAAAAGGCAATACCCCACCTGAAATATATTTTACGACCGGAAATAAAAGTTTTCAACATTTTCCTCAAACCATTGAGCGTCTTCGGGGGATAAATCAAGGCCGCAATCATAAACGCCAAGTGACCTAATAAGCGTCATCTCGTCGAAGCCGTCATAGTGAGCAGTCGTCATGTATCGGCGAGCTGTAGCTACCACCTTCCGGCTTTCCACCAACTCCTTCAGCGCCCGAACGGAAATCCTAGGGCAGCCCGAAATATTAAGCCTCGTCAATGTTTGAGCGTTCCGGAGCCCTGTGCGTGGATCGGGTTTTGAAAGGAGTTCCAAGCAGGCGTCGTTGAGTCCTGAGCAAGAGGAGAAAGTCAAGAAGTGGTTGGAGAGGGTGGGGATGACGGAGAGTAAGTCCTCAGTACTGTGGATGTCTTCGAAGGTGAGATATTCTGTATCATTGATATCGCCGGCGATCTCACACGCTCTGATCGTCTGGGAGTCGTAGTCAGCTCCACCGACGAGCTTGCTGAACGCTCCAAAAGTTGCCCTCTTAAAACCCTCAAGCAGGATTCTACAAAAATGCACTCGGAGCTGCGAACCGCGCGGGACTTCCTCGTTGGGATTATAAGGTAGGTCAACGTGCTTGAGTTCGAGGCTGGAAATCTCGTCGAACTTGTTAAGGATGTGCACGAGGCCGGTGAGGGTCAGGTTGGGGTTCTCGAAGGAGGACAAGTGGGAGAGGGAAAGCAAGCGCACATTTCTCCCCATTCGGTCTGGGTTTTTATTGGCGTCTACGAACGCCGAGCCAGTCAGGGAAATGGAGGTAAGGTTGGGGAAAAGGAATGGATCCCTGCCCTCTTCCCCCTGGCTGTCGAGTTCCTCGGGCTCATCGTGAATTCTGCACCGCATGGACAGCTCCGTCAAAAGTGGAAAGGACCCGCTGAAGGTGTGGCGAATGGAAGGCAGGGACGAATTGTTCATAACATCGAACGTGAGCCGCTCGCATCGGTGGAGATGTGGGGACAACTCATTAACCACCGCCTTAACCCGGGCCCTCTCAGCGGTATCCTGACAAATCGCATCCTGGCGGTTGAAGATGTGGGCACGGAAAGGAAGGTCGCGGGAAGCAGACAGCTGAGAGCGCAGCTCCGCGATTGCGGTTGGTTGGTTGTCCACAAAGATGACGAGGCGCGTCCAAAATTCCGGAACGAGGAGCATCACATCAAACCACGCCTTGCAAACGGACGAGAGTGCATAGGGGAACACTGATGGTGATTTCAGATCGTTTGTATCGTTCCACTTTGTGAGGTATGGCTCGTTCCGTTTACACAGGGGTCCCGTGCACCAGTCGTGTGTCCGGATCGTGATCAAACCCTGTCTTGTCTGGACGTAAACGTTCTTGAGGATAAGGAGTAGTAACTCGGCCGGCAATGACGCGACTGAGGCGCGTTCGCGCCACGTATATGACATCAGAGTTCCTGGGTTTGAATGCGATCAGTTCCTGATAACATCAACGAGCAAGACGGCGGACTCAACGATTCTAGGTTTGGACGAGTACACGAGGAAGTGGCAAGTTCGGAGAGAGTTGAGTGTGAGAATCTTGCTGAATCTTGGCTGAATCTTGTGAGAATCAAATATGAGCAAAGCTGTCGTCAACTCATTCAAAGCCAAACCCATACTCAGCGGCATTTGAGCGGCACCTTTGAAATTGAACTTTCAGCGCACTCGTAATTATAATTTAAAACGATTCTGTAGTTAGATATTTCACTTCGCATAATATTCAAGGTTGGTCTACTCACCTGTATTGTGCGTTGCTTTCGGGCGTGTCTAATGGAGGCTCGTGTTTTGATTCGTTGCAAAGGAAAAGATCACCGCTACATGGGAATGGCTAGCGTTGTTGTCCTTACCGCGTATATGATAGCCAAGGGTACAATGTACCTTCCGTTATGTTTGAAATCCACGTGTAGTCTGCTATCCGATCTTAGCTCAGTTGGAAGTAGCGCAAGACTGTAATGGGAAACATCATATCTTGAGGTCGCCTGTTCGAACCAGGCAGATCGGACTCCTTTTTCTTTGGATGGATGTTGGTTCCGTGCTAAAAATATCCTCAACGGAGTCGAATCACCCGTAAAATATCAATTACAGATGAGTTAGGTTTGGTCGGTCCCTCCAGGACTACTTACTCATTTCGTTCAAGATCACCGGCCCGGAAAGAAAGAAACAAAATAAATGCCTTCGTTAGAATAAATACAAATTCATAGAAAGTTACTTCTTGATTTAAATCCTTCCTACACGTTAGTTGGTGGGGGCAATCGTGAAAGGGGTAGTAGCGAATCCAACGCGCTTGTTGTATTAAAAACTGCGTAGAAGCGCTCAAGGAACCCGTAGCCGTTGATGAAATCGAGGCCTTCGCCGCTGGGGGTGCCGAGATCGCTGACAATAAGGTGGTAGTACAACCGATTAGGGTATTGACGGAACGAAGCCAGAGTTGAGCGTTAGCAGTAAGTTGGTAGGTCACCCAATGGATGATCACAGTCAGTGTTCGGTTCCAAGAGATTTCGGAGCTAACAGAGAGTACGTGCGTCGAAGTCGTGGCGAAGAACAAACACGGTAGGTTCGAGAACTGAGCTTAGGTGATACGGAGGAGGCCCGTGGCACTGCAGCAACAGCGCCAGTAGCATACTTGTACCTCGTGTGGCCGTCGTTGGCGATCAAGACGATGGTGGTTCCTGTTTAACGTAGATTTCAGAATGAACCACCAATTGAGGGATGAATGCCCGCTGACCGGTGTCGACAATACCAGGGATGGACGACAGGATTGTCGTTGAGCCACCGTAATGGATATGTTGATTGATACCCCAGAACTTATTAGCGGGAGAGGTGGTGGTGATGGGAGTGAGATTGATGGAGCCGGTAAATTTAGAGCCATCGGTTCCACCTAGAAATGTCTGTAAGTTCGTGATACATACATACAAGACCTCGCTAAACCCCAAGCAAGCTCGCCGTTCATAACGTTTGCCTGAGGTGTGGGCTCAAGCGAAACGCCAATTTCGTTGGCGGTGATAACGCCATCACCAGATAAATTATCGGTAACAGTGGGGATGGAGGAGCCGGTAGTGGGGGATAACCTACCTGAGGAAAGGATGAGTTGTAGACGGATTGAATGCCGAAAAGCATACCAATTGGGGGATCCACTGAGCCGATGCTAAAATTCCTCGTTAGATAAAGGATAAATTTGTGCCATTATTCCTGACCCCAGATTCGGTCAACCCCAGAGAAGCCGCTAGACAAAGGAATTTTTCAATATTACGGGAATCGTAAGCCTAATGTGAGGGTGCGGGCGACGCCGGTAGATTGATTGGGAACAACCGTTAGTCCGACCCTAGTTAGTGACATTGTTGACAGATCCTTTTCCGGAAATGAACTCAAACGTTTTGTCAGGTGGGCCGTTGGAAACCGCTTGACGCTTGCGGGACAAGTGTCTCGCTACGGCTCCCAAGTCTCTTTGTGATCCGGAGGCCCATGAAAGGAGTTCTTCACTGAGAACGCTACATATAACTCGAGATAGGGTGAGCGTTAAACGTTAAACTCTCCAGGACATGAGTACATACGCGTTCGATTATAGCCTGCCAATGTTTTCACTGCTGAGACACGTACAAGCGAAGAGGTGAGCCAATTTTATCAGAAACAGTTTGTACATGATCATTTTGCTAAACGGTGGCAGAGCTTACTGACGGGATGACACGATTGAAAACTGTTCAAGCTCAAGATGGGTGTGAACCGTGTGGTTGCTAGTGTTTTGGTCTGCTTGTTCTATCACTGGCAGCTCTCGGAGGAAGCCGAGGGCTTCAACGTTGTTCTACCCAAAGCTGGCTATGCTCATCCTGAGTAAGTCTGGTGCCCTTTTTACCATATATCTCCGATTTCATAACATGCTATAGGAGTAAGAGGGTAAATCAGCGTTTCCTGATATCCAATATCCACCCATCTCCACACGTTCACCTCGAGATGATTAGGAGCCTTCAAGTTATTTCATTGACAGTAAGCATTGCCTTTCCCTGTTTGAGAATGAAAATGAAGTATTCTGGTTGGTCAGTAGCTGGAAAAATCCGGATGATCCGCTTCGGATCGCACACATGCACGTAGGATGTCCCGCGCCATTAATTTTGCTTAAGTCTCTGTTACCGGCCCCCGTTGCGTCCGAGATTCCCATGATAAGAACGAGATATTTTGAGCAGGGTTCTGATCATTTGCTCTTGTTTGGTTATCAAGACTCACAACACGCTCATGGCTTCTTCTAGCTTTCTCTGTGGAAGATACTTACCATCTACCCGAGGCTACCACGTGTGGCTTCAACACCGGGGTTGAGTCAAACCAACGAATCCATGAAATCTGCTCGGCGTGGGTCTTGGGGTTGGGATACAAAGCGAAGGGCTTCAAGAGGAGAGTTGAGTTTCCGATGGAGTGAAAGCGGGTCGCAAGAGCATGCCGTTGTGTTTTGGCATCATGGTACGTTTGATGCTTCGCGGTATAATATAATGACGTCGTTTTCATTAATCAGATTGTGATTTGGATAAATTGAAAACCTATTGAATCGCTAATCTTGCTCGCGCTAGTGTGAATTGGTGATGCTACGCGGGAAGAGATAAGGAAACGTGTCGAAAATATCAAGTCGCCACAATTTCATTCAGCGGGGTAATACGTCATTTTTTTTTTCGTTCTTCCTTGACGTGCTGGGCTTTAATCTTTATTTCTTTTTATAGGTTCTCATGCATCTGTTTGAGAGGGGCGGTGGCTATTTTTTGAGACAGGCTTGGCCTTTTGGATTGATCACGACAACTTAAAATCGCGTGGCTTCATTACAAATTTAAGTTCTAACCTTATTTCCTCGACCTCGAGGCCCAGGATTTGTTGCGGCGGAATGGATTTCCAAGGCGGGCAGCAACTGGACTCACCTCAGTCCCTTGGACGTTAATGAGGTCAGGAAGGGACACACGGAATCCGGGAGTGCGATATCGAACAAACAACAAATCATTTGTCACGCACCAGGGTCCAGCATTCCCGACGCCGCTTGTCAGTCGTTTCTAGTGCCTTGCAGGGGCTTCGGTTATCTCTTCTTTTTTTGCGCCCCAGCACGCGACTTACCTCCTTAGTTTTTAGGGATTGCCTTGGCACATGAGGAAACGACGTGAGCTAGAGGCTTCACAGGAACTCCCGGCATAAAATGTGCCACTCCTGCATTCCGCCCCGTTATCTTGAAACATGGTCCTAGCTCTCTCGGCATCTGGCACGTTCGTCTCGCATATCTGGATAATCGCCTTCAATTGATGTCTGGCAAAGACAATTTGCCTCGTGCTTGTCAAGTGAGCGGTCTAGTGGGTCTTTCGGTTCTCTGGTCATGCGGGACGATACCTTTCTGCTTATCTATGACCAAGGAAGGAACACAGTATTCATTTGGAGGCTCGCACTTGAGAGGGGCGCTTTCCGGTACTGTACGTAAACGGATCCTCTGAGCAAATCCCGACAAGATCGTTGGGACCTTTGAATAATTTGGGCTTTTTTTCGATGGCCGCCAGGAATCTAACATTTTTTGTTCGTGTCACACCTAGACAGACAAAAACTCTTCCATCCTCAGCGAAGTAAAAAGTGCCCATCAGAGTTTACAGATACAGCATGGCCCATGGGTAGCGTTAGCACGAGGTTCCTGCACACTCCACCATCTGGCTCCACGATCGACTTCCTTCCAATCCGGTGGAGATCTCGTGGAGGGTCTGGATCCCCGAAAATAGCCTGTTATTCCATTCTACGTTCGGCAAAATAAGACCAACCGGTTTTCTTCTCCACGAGCATCTACGGCTTAGGGATATGCAAGGCGCCTACCAAGGAAAACTTGGAACGCCTATCTTGATCGCAACCTAGACCTTGAAATCTTCAAATTACAGTCTGGAGATAGGGCTAAAAATATCATTCCTAATCTATTTTATATTCCGCGCGTTATTCAACACAGATTTTAAGCTAAGTGATCATTGTGCTCGTGAGTCGTCGGCAAGTTCTGCATCGGTTCATGGTGAGATTCCGATGTTAACATCCCTGAGTTCGGGCTGGACGGGTTCGTCCACTTGCAGTCGCCCGGACCCCGGTTGCCTTGAAGCGCCCGAAAACCTCATTATACGTTGATTTACTCCATTCGAAAGGTCATACTGCTATTGGACTAGGAGAATATCATTCACTATAGACACGGTGTATAGGGGTGGCTTACGCGTGCGCCTGCAACTCGGGATCCGTTAAATTGTATATGATACCGGAATCGAATTTTCATCCGGGTGCTCTCTTATCCAGAACTATGGACCGAGAACTTCCTCCAGAAATTTGGATGCAAGTGCACGAGCTAGCATGTACAGACGACGGAAGAACAGGTCGCTCGCTGTCCTTGGTTTCTCGGCGTTTCAACGAGATTTCAAGGCCGTACAAATACCAATCTTTGGCCGTTGTGCGATCGAAGCAAATTCTCGCGCTTGAATCCCGCCTTTCCCAGCTCCAAACCGAATTCAAGCAGGTTAGATTTCTGTTTGTCCACTGCCCTCACCTCTTTTTGGACGTCTCAGACGATGAGAGCGATGACGAATATCAGACGATGGAGGGGACTGATATGGAAGAGGATAGCACATCTGACGGAACTAGCTATGAAGGGGAGATGAGTATCGACGAAGAGGAGGCTATGCTTGATGAGGCGGTCGATTTGATGAAGCTGCAGGAGGGTTTACCTTCAACTGCCTCAGTCAACCTGGACGAGTTATCGGAGCCTTCGATATTCCACAAAGAAATGAACAAGGGGGACGGCGTCGTTCTCAGATCATTTCGCGCTCTGTTGGCGGCTATCTCGCCATCCCTCAAAATCCTTTCCGTACACTGGTCGTCATTCGAGCCCCTACTTCTTGAAGAACTCTTCCCTGTCCTCCCAGTTCTTAGCGAGCTCCATCTCCGTCGAAACTTTACTTCCGACGATGAGGTCGAACCAGAAACCGAAGATTTCTGCCTCCCACTTTTCCCAGCTCTGCGACGGCTTCATATTTCTGGATACCTAGATCAGCGACCGATGCACTTTGGCGCATGCCTTGGTGTGTTGTCTCCTGTCCTAACCCACCTTCGTTTGCCGGGATATCACCTTCAGTAAGTAAATTGAGCCGATGGTGTCGAATGGCGGTTGACTTTTTTGGTAGCCTGCGAACAACGACATCTCCGTTGCTTCCGTCAAACGTCATGACTGTCATCGTCGAGCAGATACCGTTTCATCTAGTGAATGCGGGTCAAGAAGGATTATGGCAACTCGTCTTTGGATCAGATACCACCTCAAAAGAACTTTACGTCGTTCCCCGAACACCTGATTCGCCAGAGGAGTGGAAACGGCTCTGGCTGGAGAGAGTTGATGGGAGAGATGGGTGCTGGCTCGATTAGAGTGGTTGCTCAGGACTTGATTTATTTATCCTTCGAAGAAATATGCTAATAATCTTTTATAAGATTGTAGAACGGTAACTGGAACCATGTTGATCGTGATAGACGGGAGGGCGAGGTTCACGGACTATATTAAAGCGCCAGCTTCGGGTATGGTGGTATCGTTAATCCTACAAAATTGTTAAAAATATAGATACATCTGTGTCGATCGATAGAAATGCCACCGGTTTGCGTCTAATCCCATAGGGTTCCGTATGGGCTACCGTTGCCGGACGATGGAGAGGCAGGTGCCATTGGGGTGAGGAATGACCATGGTCTATCCTCCTTTTTCGTCGCGACAGGCGGTGGTGGTTGTAAAACGTCCGAAGCCCTAAGTTGATTTTCATGAGAAAATCGACTTCTGAATCAGAAACAGGGACGTACGCCTCATGTTTCGCAGCAATGAACAGGCTTTGATGACGTAAGAGCGTAGAATATCTCGTTTTTTGTGAGAGATATCGGGACTTCTTTTTCCTCTCCTTCTGTACTAGGTCCTTTACACCAAGTTGTTAGGCTCAAAATATTAGCGCTTGGACAAATGACATACAAGGGAGGATGGAGAGTAAACGCTTCTTTCTACCATCACTTCCAACTCTTGACGTACCAGGACCGCCCGTCTAGGCCGCATGTAGAGGGAGTGTACCAGCCAAGCTCCCAGAGCAAGAATCTCCACAAAAATCAGACCAGTTACGGCGATCTGCATCTCCATTTTTCCCGGTCCTCTTTTGACAAAGAAAAGACGATCAGTGCGCCGATTTACCACCTGTTCGACTGAGCTCCCAAGGGAAGCCAACCACACAAACAACACAAGGGCGGAGGCCATGAGGGCTTTCGAGGAATACGCGATGTGCATCCTGTGCACTAATGATTGGTCGTCCATCAACCGACGCCAAATGAAAAAGAGGATGGCGGAGTGGTAGAGCAAAGCGAGGGTGGAGGCGGCTATGTTGGCCCATAATGCTAGAGTGCCGCAGGAAAGAATAGATAGAACCAGGATTGCGATGGAGGCGATTGTTGAAATGAGCGTGTATTTAATGAGTGCTTGTGGGCAGAGTTTCTCTGCCATGGCGGGACGGGATAACGAATGGGGATCAACCAGAGGTACTATGAGGTGTTCAGGTATGTTAATAACACACAAGAAACTTGTCAGGACGTCGATGATGGTAAGCGGTTGCAGAGGAGAAGAGAAAGGAAGCAAAAAGGAAGAATCTCCGCCCCCCGCGGTGGTGGTGATACTGTGGACGTTCTAAATTCTCCCTTCAATAGCGGAAATTTCTCGGATTAAGGGTGGAATACGCACTGTTGTGGATATCATTGGTAATCATTCTTGGGAGTTTTATCGGTGGTAGAGGGGATACAGCAATGCCCTATTTCCAGCCTGAGGTTCCATTACAACAGCTATTATTGAGGGTGATTCATGAGAATGCGTTCCCTACCATTTCAAAATTTCCTTGCCTGGAGGTCAACGGCGAGCGCAACCATCACGTCTCAGTACTCGGGGTACAATAGGGACGGAATAGAACATCTAAAATGGAATCACCGACGTTCGCCATATCTGCATTTCCAAAAACCCTCATGATAAGAAATTCCAAAACTGTTGGATACTTGTTGCCAACGTCAAAACCACCGTCGGTATCTGTGGCGGTACTATACGTCATGAGCGAAACGCGGTACGATACTCACCCTGACAAATCGCGAGTTTAAGAAACGGCAGGTATCATTCGGAGATCTAGGCTCAAACCCGAAGGCCTCGAGGATCTTAAAAAGTTGAGATGAGCAGCCGTACCAGTGTTTTGAGATGGGCGCTCGGCTTCGGATACCATCGCCAGTGGCCCGTGGGCTTCTATAAATGGTGGACCCCTAATCTTGATTCTTGAGACTACTAGAATCCGTAATCCTTAAGGATGATGGCCATTCAGCCTGGAATGATATAGGCGCAATAACATACCCATCATCGTGAATCCCCCACGTCTCTCCAGAAATAAATGCTTTATGAAGGCCTCCTTGGGGGAACAGACCGGGGCTGAGAGACACAACCTCTTGAGAAGTAGTGACATCACCCACTGTCCTCAAGAGTCCGGTGGATTTTGGGAAATGATCATGAGAAATCGATATCCTACGGCAGCTTATACTGGAGACGGTCAATTCAGCGTCGTCGAGATGTGTTTGCGCTCACCTTTGAGCAACATTATCCGAATGGCAAATGAGAGATCACCTAATACATAGGACTGTGCCGGCGGTTGCGATGGTTGATGGTAGATCTGATTTAGCTGCATAGGAATGGGAAACGCCTAGAATACGTACGCGTAGATTAACGGACCTTGTCAGAATGAACAAAGAAGACCAAGAACGGGAGGCCGATGAGTATCGATGTTGATCTAGAATTGGGTTAGATACGTGAGTCAAAGAATCTACAGGAAAGGGATAAGGTAGCGTAGCAACAGAATGTTCACCAGCGAAGCCTAAGGGCCTCTCTGAAACAAACTACCCAGGTTTGCGTGTCCAGACACTCTTGATCCGGAGCCTGATGGTTAGCAACAAAACATCTGAAACGACCCAAGGAGACAACCAAGAATCCAGATGATCGGAGCCCACTTCGAAGTTGCTGAAACTTGGCGATCCCTCGGGGAAAGTAGTCATCCATTCAGATTGGTTTTTCTGCAACACGATCGATGATCGAACTATTAGCGCCGAAATTACCCCCACATCGTCATTTACGATTTACGAGGCAACTCCAGATGCTCCGGGCCAAAACTATCAGGCAATAAAATTCCTAACGTCGTCTCTTTCACGCCTCCCTCGCCGTACCCAGAGTCGGGTGCTGGTGGTGGTTGTGGGTAATCCCCTGGGACGAGGAGGATGGGCATGTCGAGGGGGCAGAATTCGCGGATTACTTGGCGGCATATGCCACATGGTGATATGGCCGAGCTAACATTTCTAGTATGGGCAAGAAGGAGAGGGGAGAATGAGCTGTTGGTTGGACTCAGAGAGTGCAGGAGAGAGGGACTTGCGTGACGACTGCGAGCCCTATGAATTCTCGGATGCCTTCGCTCTAAGGAACCTCATTAGGTATGGATAAACGATATAGATAGGTTAAGAACTCGACTTACAACTGCTTTGACGATCGCTGTTCGTTCAGCGCAGATTGTCCCACCTGAACAGGTGTCGGACGTGTCCAGCATCCGCAATTACAGGCTTACATACCGTATGAAGCATTCTCAACGTTCGCACCTTTGATAATACTACCGTCGTTGGCCAATAGTGCAGCTCCTACTGGGAATTTAGAGTAGGGGCTGTATGAATATTTCTTGGCTGGAGAAAGTCCGATAAGAGTTGGGGTTGATCCCCTTGCGTTGGTACTGGGTAACGTACCCTCAAAAGCGCCCTCGATGAGCTTGGTCCTCTCTTCAGCGTTAAGCGTCGACGCCATTGATTTTCCTTACAATCCGTAGTGGAAATAGCAGTGAGAGAAGTTAGAACAGAGCTTGGCGCGGGATGGCCGAGGAAGGCAGTGTCACGTGCTAACCCCGCAAGCTGAACAAAATGTAAAACCACTTTGATGAGCACTGCAACTTGGCTTACAATTTCAAGCAGCAGCCGAAGCATCAAGCAGACAATCCCCTCGCCTTTTACTAGGGGATTCCGTGATGCTTCGGCAGCATAATGCTGCATTACAATCTTTGGAACCACCTTCTCCTATGGAGTTGCTTACTATCGTTTTTTAACATCTGTGAGGAAACTCCTACGTGCATATTTTTACTTCAAATTCAGGAAGGGTAATGTGTATACCGTGGCAAACCGGCTTATAGAAATCGGCGTCGCCAGTGAGAACTACGTATGTAGTCACAATAAAAGTTGGCCGCGTAACAATTTCAAAGTTGATCTCTAGAGGTAGTACAGGTACACGAAACAAATAACCAGGATGCTTCTCAATCAATTGTGTTCCAAGGCCTAGGTATTCATTTTCCTCAACCAGGCTGAATTTTTGTAGACATCTATGTACAAGGGCTGACGACACAATAAAGGTCTAGAGGAAAACCCCCAAAGGTTCCTCCCTCAGTTCATTGATGATACTTACGTAGGACTCATTGAGAGTCACCATGAGATGGGCGCGTAACCCTAGAAACATCCTCCCCACTCGCATCTCGAAAAATCACGTCACGTCTTGACACTTTTTTGGATGTGCAAAGGAACGCCGCCAGACAGAAAGGTGGACCTGTACATAGCGGTTGGCCGTGGGTGCGTAACGGAGAACATCAGATAGCGCCATCGCAACGGGACAGGGGATGGCGCAGGCTGGGATGAAACTTGAAGAAGAGGTCATCTGAGAGAACACGCCAACAATTGGGTGTAAGGGACGTGACGTCAAAACGTTTTGATGGGTATGGGATTCCGAGTCCGACATGAGGTGGGGGAAGATAAGAGCACAACACGACATGCGAGAAGGAGAAGGATCTTCGTCTTGTCACAACGGACGTGTAGAGGGAACCGTGACCACAAGAGAGACGGGAGGAGTCTAACGTCGGTGACTGAAGAGCAACAGGGTAGAGAGAGGCATGGGGTGACGACATCATATCAAGCACTGTTAACGTGCCCCAATCTTCACCCTCTTTATCCCAATCCAGAACGAACCGACTAGTATAACGGGACCAGTCCCACCACATCAGTAAAATTACAAGTCCGCTTTCGGCGGCTTTCACCGCTTCTCAAAGCGTGAAAGCACGAAAGGGTTTCCGCTTTTGGAAGCCCAGGCCATATTGTTTGAAAAGCGGTTTTGGCTTTCAAAAGGGACGAAAGGGGTTGAAAGTGGTTCGAAAAGGTACTATAAAAGAGGTACAGCTTTTCAAAAGGGGACTTAAAAGAGGGTATAAAGTTGGCAAAAGCGACTAGATTTCTAATATATGATGAAAACAATTGTGGGGATTACTACTAGAACGACGTTAACCCTCCACTATATCCTCGTCATCATCCGCCAACTCAAAATCAGACTCGCTGGAAGCAGCTGTGGCTTGTGGAACCATCGCCGAAATGGTCTCTCTCTTCTGCTTTGATGTGCGAGCTGCAGCTTCCGTGATCTTCTCCCATTGCTTGTCCTTGAGCTTGAGAACAACCTTCACTAGACTTGATGTCGTCTTCACCTTCTGCTCTTTGCCCTCATGGCGCCGCACCGTGTCCCCCCAGTTATCCTTCGAGAAATCACCTAGAGGTCGAGGTGGTTTTAGTAATTCTCCAGTAGTGTAGAGCCCAATCGCACGTTTGACCTAATAAACTATCAGAACCATTCAAACGAAATTGAAAAAATGACTAACGGCTTGTACGGTAAGAACCAGAGCACCAATAGGTTTGTTCTCGGAGCGAAGGGCTGGCGCGATTTGCGAGATACCAGAAACGTGCAGACCAAGAACAGCAGAAATTATGCTGGACTGAAATATACCCTGTGACCAATGGTTAGATCAAGGCATGACAGTTCAGATATTACAACACACCTTGGTAATGGGACCAGAGCTACTCCCCTCCTCTGCGTCCTCCGCGTCCTCGTAGATGAGATAGTAAAAAGGTTGTTGTCGATCGGAACCGGATATGGCCCATGCGCACCACAGCGCCCTCTGCTCTTTCGTGTTGTCAGGTAACTGAGGGAAGATGGACTTGGTGAGATAATCGACGGCTCCCTTCGCAAACTTGTTGCGCCACGAAGAAACACGGTCATCAATCTAGAAACACGGTATCAGTTGAACGCCTAAATAATCGAACGAAACGTACCAGCTTGCTGACAATGTGGTACAGGTGAGCATCCTCCAGAAGAGGAACCGACGGAAACACTTTCTTCCACAGATCGTTGATGGTTGTCTTGGTAGGTACATCCCAAGGCGTCTGCGAGGAACCTAGATACTCACGGAGACGAGGGCTGAAAATCGCGTCGAAATTATGTTGCAGGTGTTGTGGAAGGTCGCTAAGGCGAACGTCTTCCTTCTTTTTGAACTGATGGCGGGAAGCTGACGGAGGGACGAAGCTGGGAACCGAGGTGGTTGGAACGATCGTTGCCAAGGATTTGTACTGTGTGAAAGTTTGGTATTGTAGTTTACGAAAGTCACACAGCTCAAGCGCTCACCTGTGTGTTCTTCGTTCCATATCGCAAGGACGCCTTCGACTTTTCTGCGAGTCCACGGCGCTCCGCCAACTCACCAGCATCATCGCTCACACCTCCCATCTGGTCCACATCTGATCCCGCCCCACCAGAACTTGGTGGAACGTCGCCGCGTAGGCTTGAAATCGACATTCCGGAGCTCGCTGAAGCAGAACGGCGATGAGAAGGTTGTAACTCTGTTAGGAGACGATCTTCATCGTCATAGGACGTCGACTTTGTATCCCAGTCATTCCTGAGGCCCGCGTTCACCTTTTTCGGCTTTTTTTGAGTCGTTTCGGAAGTGGCTCTGCAGGTGAGTAAGTGAGTAATAGTTGACAACAATTGTTAAAGATTGACTTACACTCCAGGACCTTCAGCGGCCTTCCGCTTATTACCATCTGTGGAAGGTGTTGCCGGTGTGCGGGCAGCCTCGATTTTCTTCCGCAATTCACCCCTGGGTTTCTTCTTGGGTCTTGGTGCGTTATCGTTATCTGACTTGTCGAGGACTTCATCCTCACTTCCACCCTCTGTGTCCTCGTCTTCAGGAACGTACATGTCGTCGTCTGTGGGGGGGTCGTCTGTGACATTTTGCGTGGGCTCGATTTTTCAAAATCGTTAGATTCCTTCAATTCTTTCTATGTTAATAAATATGTAGATCATCATGCACACGAATTAGCCTTCTAATGTATATATTCATATTGCTCTCTACAGTCTAAATTCTAAAGAGGTAAAAGCTGCTGAAAGCCATAAAGCTATCGCAAAAAGGTCCCAAAGTGAAAGTGAAAGTGTTATGAAAGTGAAAGAGGTCAAAAGTCAAAGTGAAAGCGCAAAAAGCAGAAGTGAAAGAGCTTGTGATTTTACTGATGCAACACCCAGCGGGTGATGACAACAAAGCGCGGTAACATTGGTAAGCGACAAACCTGACAGCATCCACGAGTAGCAGAAGTGGAGGACGATGTAGAATCGAACTTTGGGGCGTGTGAGGGAGAGATTTGATCTAATACTAGTAATAGTCACCCAGATGCCAACAGCGAGGTGATCCAACAGCACCGTCACACCGTGGATGTGATTGGGATCCAAGAGCCGTTAGTGTACTAGTAGGACATTAGGATGGAAAGGCAGAATGGCCGTGGGGGGCATCCAATGGCGAGGTGGATGGGTACGCGTAAGCGAGTAGAGGTGAGCAGGCGATAAGATGGTGATTGGTGTGACAGTGTCAGCATGTGATCGGCTTGACTGGTAAGTATTGCCACTGCCCGCAAGACCCTCCCCACCCTTTCTAAGAATTTTGATTTGGCCAACCAGCGATCGGAATCTGGCGTGGTGACCTGGCGCGCAATTTTGCCAACCTCACTACCCTATGCCCTAGCTAGGTACACATGCCATGCTACGTGCCACGACGCCATTCAAGTTCGAAACGTGAATGCCATGCCAAAGTTAAGTATATATTGGCGCCAACCTCTCTTGACTTACTCACTCTTGTTTCAGCTGGCTTGACGTCGCCGTCATGACAGGTTCTACTATGCCGCCACTTACCAAGAAATCCCCGCATCGGAGCATCGGGGATGATCAAAATACGGTGAGCATAAAAGTAGTTTTGACCAGTTTACCTGACTTAATTTGAATGCAGCCCCCAGACCCTAATCTGCAAATATCAGGGGTTCCGACCAAGAAAACCTCTCAATATGGTTCAGTGCAACCAAAATCCTTTGAACAGAATACTCACCCTCGCTTCGGAGGAACAGTGTTCTACCGTTTGTACACCGAAGACGGGCCCATAAGGTCTCAGCATCCGGTCTACTCCAGCGATCCGTTCATCGGTCGCACTCTTGCAAGACTTGTGGCACCTCCACACACGACTGCATCCCTCAAGAGGCACCTGTGCCACATCGAAGGATTCTCGTCTTCAATGGTAGACACAGCAAAGTTGTTCGTGCCCCTCTCCTGCTTAACTGCTAAAGACGACTCTGCACGGCTTTCGCTTTTGGCATCCTCGGGACCAGGGTTATCTCCGCAAGAGCCAATGGCGTTAGTTCTCGGGGGTCAGGAGAGAGCTGGTGGCGCCCACCAATTGCAGTTGGGCCTTGGCAGAGCGGAATCTTTCTGACTTCGGAGAAACTCGCTATAGTGAGGACTAGCCTCCATTCCTCAAGATTTTCTTACCCTTTATTACAGTCTACTATCGGCCTTATTCACCAGAGGGTGCGATCAAGTCAAACACATGTTTTGATGAGAGCGATATCTACTTGGGACGCATTGACACGTTGTCTGTTCCTCCTCCGCGCACCATTGCGTCTTTAACGGCATGTATCGCAAGGATAGAAGGCTTTGTCGTTCGAGATACACCATTGATTGAAGAAATTCAAATCTTCAAGGATGTTGCCAGCGAGGACCCCTTGAGGACGGATGTTAATCTCTCTCTCATTGAAGATGCCTATCCGGGAAATGATCAAGATGATCCCGTAGCAGTGGTTCATACACCCCATCGCCTACCAAACCCCGGCATCACACTGGGTGAGTGAATTGCCTGACGATGTTATCCCGATACCGGTTTTGACCTGCCTGTCAGTTCCTGGACATTGCGACCCTTCATGGTTTTCGATAATGCCGACAGAGACTCTCCGTCCAGACAAGAACAGTGGCAAGAAATTTTATCTCCTACCCATCCACGAAACTATAAGATTGGAAGCGCAATTCAAGGCAGGCGGGGTTCTCATATTCCAATCTGCCGGCTTTCACATGGATTCTTGCGTCTCTCGCAACGCTGAAGGCGTCTGGATAAATATTCTCGATTCATCGAACAACTCTATTCTACATATGAGCATTCGTCGGGGCGAGGGTACTATTGCTTTCAACCATCTTCTAGCCAGTAACAATCAATGGGGCGGGGAGGAGAGAGTGCCGCTGGAAGGACTTTTCAAAGAGCCCAATCCAACCATCGTTATTTGCGACAATGGAGACCGGTATCAGGTGATGGTCGACTATGTTTTTGTCGCTTATTTTGAAAAGCGGATCTGGGAGGATGGCATCGCCGTGGTTTATGATAAGGACCCAGATCAGGTGTCCCCCCTCTCAAATACCCTCGCAATGACGGCCTACACTTCATTTGCTGACGTTATTACAAGGGTTACATCATAGATAGCGTTGATTGTTTTCACTGTATATTACAAGGTCTAATGATTTTTCGATTCAAATTACCACAAGATAAATATCATCGTTTTTTAGGGAGGAGGGATTGAATACGTTTAACAAGGTACACTATTGTTTTATCCAAATGCCTTGCCCTTCTGAACACCACGTTTAGAGATTTCTCGATACCTACTGCCGACCTCGTCCATCGTACACTCATGTCTGCAGCTAGACTTTCCAAAAACAATTTCTTTGTTAAGAGAATTCGGTTACTCCCCTAAACATTGAGGCGTTAAGGCTGACAGATAACGAGGATCAATCCTAGGTGAATTACACATCCGTGGATTCAGATTACCCAGATAAATGACATCGGTCAGGAATGGATCGTATTGAACACTTCGGTCCAGAAGTTCGGGAGGGTAGCCGTGATCACATCTCCGCCAGCGAAACGCTCACGCCTGCGGAATAGAAGCGTCGGGGTTGAAGCGAATTGAGAGCCTGAAGTCGATCAAGTAATATTTTGGTCGGCGTTCTGTGTGAGAGGAGGGCTCGTTTCCCCTTTGTAGTTAGGAAGAATATCCTGCTTTACAGCGTGAAACCAGCTCAAAATGGGTCAAGAGCGCTGACCTCAAATATCCGTCTTCAGGAATTCAACAACTTCTCCAACCGTCTCGAAAGGTGGCCGTGAGCAATGGTGTAACAGAGGCTTGCCAAAGAGGATGACATGCTCTTCATCTGGAACGTGCAATGTTTCCGAAATCGACACACAATGAATTTTGGGTATATCAGCAAGTTCTTTTGAGGAAAGATTTCTTGTTCATTCGGTGGATATTTATCTTCTCTGGTTGTCGGCCTTTCAAAAAGCATACGGGGCAGAATGCAGGAGTAGAACATTTTGTGACGGGAGTTCCTGTGAAGCATCTAGCTCACGTCGTTTCCTCGCGAGCGAAGGCAATCCCTGAAAATTAAGGAGGTAAGTCGCGTGCTGGGGCGAAAAGAAGAAGAGATAACTGAAGCTTATCCGGAGGTCCGTGCGCGTGACGTTGGGGATACAACTACAACTACTATGTATTGGCGCCAACCTCTTGACTTACTCACTCTTGTCTCAGCTGGACGTCGAGTCCGTCATGACAGGTTCTACTACGCCGCCGTTTCCCAGCACCCAATCCTCGCATCGGAGCATCAGGGATGATCAGAATCAGGTGAGCACAAAAGTAGTTTTGACCAGTTTACCTGACTTAATTTGAATGCAGCCCCCAGACCCTAATCAGCAAATACTAGGGGTGTCGACCAAAAAAAGCTCTCAATATGGTGCAGTGCAACCAATTTCCTTGGAACAGAATACTCACCGGAGGAACAGTTTACTACCGTTTGTACACCAAAGACGGGCCCATAAAATCTGAGAATCCGGTCTACTCCAGCGACCGCGAGCCGTTCATCGGTCGCACCCTTGCAAAACTTGTGGCACCTCCACACACGACTGCGTCCCTTAAGAGGCACCTGTGCCACATCGAAGGATTCTCGCCTTCTCTGGCAGACACAGCAAAGTTGTTCGTGCCCCTCTCCTGCTTAACTGCTAAAGACGACTCTGCACGGCTTTCGCTTGTGGCATCCTCAGGACCAGGGTTATCTCCACAGGAGCCAATGGCGTTAGTTCTCGGGGGTCAGGAGAGAGCTGGCGCTATCCACCAATTGCAGTCGGCAGAGCGGGATCTTTCTGAGTTCGGAAAAACTCGCTATAGTGAGGATCAGCCTCCATTCCTCAAGATTTTCTTATCCTTTATTACAGTCTACTATCGGCCTTATTCACCAGAGGGTGCGATCAAGTCGAACGCATGTGTTGATGAGAGCGATATCTACTTGGGACGCATTGACACGTCGTCTGTTCCTCCTCCGCGCACCATTGCGTCTTTAACGGCATGTATCGCAAGGATAGAAGGCTTTGTCGTTCGAGATACACCATTGATTGAAGAAATTCAAATCTTCAAGGATGTCGCCAGCGAGGTCCCCATGACGACGGATGCTGCTCTCTCTCTCACTGAAGATGCCTATCCGGGTAATGATCAAGATGATCCCGTGGCAGTGGTTCGTACACCCCACCGCCTACTAAAACCCGATATCACACTGGGTGAGCCCATTGCCTGACGATGTTATCTTGATATCGGTTTTGACTCGTCTGTCAGTTCCTGGACATTGCGACCCTTCATGGTTTTCGATAATGCCGACAGAGACTCTCCGTCCGGACAAGAACAATGGCAAGAAGTTTTACATCGTACCCATCCACGAAACTATAAGATTGGAAGCGCCATTCAGGCCAGGTGGGATTCTCATATTCCAATCTGCCAGCTTCAACATGGATTCCTGCGTCTCTCGCAATGGTGAAGGCGTTTGGATAAATATTCTCGATGCTTCGAACAACACTATCCTACATATGAGCATTCGTCGGGGCGAGGATACTATTTTTTTCTGCGATTGTAAGAACAATCACTGGGGCCGGGAGCAGAGAGTGCCGCTGAAAGGACTCTTCAAAGAGCCCAATCCGACGATCGTAATTTACGACCACGGAGACCGGTATCAGGTGATGGTCGACTATGTTACCGTCACTCATTATGAGAAGCAGATTAAAAAGGATTGCATCGCCGTGGTTTATGATAAGGACCCAGATCAGGTGTCCCCCTTCTCTAATACCCTTGCAATGACGGCCTACACTTCATTTGCTGACGTTATTACAAGGGTTACATCATAGATGGCTAGTTCGAGAATTTCTTCAAACAAAAACATATTTTTACTCAGGGAAGCTGTATATATATATCTACCAGATAATTCCGACTCCCGAGTACTTGTGATTTCGCGCTGATTTGTAAAACTAGGTCCATGATAGTAGTTTGAGGTACTGCTAGATTGACACGGAGGTGCGACGTCAGTATCAACGAGCTCAGCTTTCAGGAATCCCGTTCAGGTCTACAGGATACCGCATCGTGACCTTCGTTGTTGATCCTCGCTAACCAATCTTTCCGCCAAACCTCATAGTTTTCGGGATATGGAACCACCACGAACCTAGCATATTCACCAACACCTTCCATATAGTTTTCTCCAAATATTTCCTTCTTTAAGGTACTTGACGATAAATACATTGCGGAGGGCGCATGCAACAAGATCTTTGTCAGCGTTGTCGGGAGAAACGGTAACATTTCCTGCGATAAATACTTATAAGCTGCATGATGGGTAATAGGCAAATAGTTTTAACTACCGTATAAGAGTGGCCTTCATGTGAAGACACATTAACGATGGCGCCATCTCCATTAAAGAGCTTTCGGGTTCTTCAAGATAGCCTTCAATTTGAAGTCGTCTAAGAGATGGAAAAACAGTGGGAGGGCCCGACCACAATAACTTTTTGCTTGCAGAAGATCGATCGAAAGGGACTTTTCTGAAAATTGAGAGGTCTTGGAGGACGGGCAACTCGGGAAGCATGACTTCCAGAAGGCAGTGCTCATACATCAACCAATGTATAGTGAGGTTTTCCAGGGACTGGGCCGCCGCTTCCAGAATGCGACGAAGAGCGGCAAGGATGGCGTATTGGAAGCGATCAAGCGAAGAGAGAGAAACCTCGAGCCAGTCAAGATTCCCCAAACTCCTCACTTGTAGAGTTGAATATGGCATGCTGGCCAAATCCTCCGCCTCTTGCGCCAATTCCGCTTCCTCTTCAGCGGTTAACCCGCAGAAACTGTCACTATCAGACTCGTATACAGACGAGTCGCTTCTATTCGATTCAGATTCTGTTTCCCTTTGATCAGGGTCCGTACAGGCCTCAGAAGTGCTTTCCTCCCAATTAAGATCTTCGGAGCCGCTCTGCGACGACCTGTTCTGCGACTCGTCCTCATCTGTATCATCGGGATCCTCTGCATAGGTGTCCGCCGTGTAGATGTATGACAGCGGATCGGGACAGTGGACAAAAAGATTCCTGATGCGTCTAGACTCAGGGGGAAGCGATGATATTGTAGATTCGAACGCTGTGATTTGGTTGCCATTCGTGAGCGCAATGCTTTGATATCGGTATGGCTTGGAGCACGTGTTTATTAACCGCGAGACTTGGGAAAGGGCGATGGCGGTGTTCCCATCGTCTCTGCAGGCCATGGAGAAGATGATTTCCCATATCTCTGAGGGACATTCTTCAACCATTTCGAGGTTCGCAGAAGGAGAAGGAGTTACATAAGCCATCATATGTTCCTATATTTTTAGAAGCAAGAATGCGCAGATCACTTGCAAATTGATCACGTTGCTGGTCAACATGTAAGAACAGGGAGCAGTTAAAGCTCCTAGCTGAATGTTATCTAGCGTTGCGAGGAGGGATGAGTGCAAGATGAGGGCGGGTAAAATAAGCGATCATATAGCGAAGCATAAACCTCAAAGAGATACAAAGGGAGATCAGACCTGTATGGTTGTGAGTGCAGATGAAATCGCTCAAGGATGATTTGTAACAGAGCATGAGGTCTTTCCTGAGAGAAACTGGCATTGAAAAGAGAGGAGGGTGGAGGTTGCTAGCGGTGTCATCTCACATGTCCCCGGGTCCCCAAGAATCCCAAAGGCCCAGGAGATCCACCTTAGGCCTGTGTCCGTGGACGACGAAGTTAAATTGGCGGGTATAATTATCAAGCTACGTATATTAGTCCCAGACCGAAGGGCCGTCTATATAATAATTTTTTTACGACGATAAATAAGGAGTCACCCCAGAGCATCAACGGCACCGTATATCATCCACCCAATTGCTACCAGCCCAAGAAGAAACCCCGCGATAGTTGATGACGACTTAACGTTTTCGTTTGGTGCCCACCACCTTATTTCGGACCAGAGAAGGGGACCAAAGACCACGCACGCCGTCCAGAACTGTATGGTGGTGTTAGGGCGAGGTATGCATAGAAAAGAGCAGAGACGTACAACACGTATACCCTTAAAGAAGAGAGCTGGGTAGTGATGCAGAGGAGGCCGTGCGTATACAGGTTGACCTTTGATCGTGCCGACCTGCCCGGGGTGGGTGAACATCACCCAGATAGAGTAAAACGCGACTGCGAAAAAGTGGCTTGCGAGGAGGAGGGGTGACGGCGCGATTCTAGTTGGGTTGGTCGGTTAGTCTCACAGAACGACGTAGGCACACGTCACAGAACGAAGACGTACCCAGAAAGTAACGATACAGGCCCATTAACGCATTCCCCGCCACGCTCAAAATACTTGAAGCACCCCGTCCTAAGAACCTTGAGATCCTCGTCATCCGCGCCAAAAAGGTCGTACAGCGCCACACTGAGGATGTTCACGGTCGACGCGAGCGGTTTCCGACTCCAGTGCCATGTCCGTAACACCTTCTGGATCTCCGACCATTGTCGCAGGTCGACGTTGGCTAGCAGTGAGCGTAGAATGACTACGTCGTTCAGAGCTACAGTCATACCTCCCCCGGTGAGTGGGTGCCGCATGTTCCATGAGTCCCCGAGTAGGAAGACACCAGGTTTCGTGGTGGTGCCCTGTGACACGGCAGGAAGGAAGGAGTTGGGCATGCGTCGTAAGCGGTCCTTGTCCAGAGCGATTCTTATTGGTTGTTGGAGGATAGGAGGAAGTTGGGGTACGATGTGGTCGAGGATGTGGGACTTGAGATCGGGAGGAAGGGGCGCTTTTACATCAATGAGTATCCGCGTGTCGTGTTCCCCAATCTGATAGAGCAACACAGGGCCAAAACCTTTCACCAGCGCGACGGTACCGTGGTTCGGGATGGGCAACGACGCGTCTTCTAGTATGGCGCCGACGAAATGGCTCCTTGTTACCGTCTTTCCGATGGAGGAACCCATAACTGCTGTGCGGAAGTTGGAGAAACACCCGTCGGCGACGACGACGAGGTCGGCTCTGTACTCTTCCTTCTCTCCCAGCTTCGTGGCTTTCACGCCAACCACCCGACCGTTTTGCTCAACGAGCTCCGTCGCAGATGCCTCGACAACGTCCACCCCCTTCGCCTCCTTCGCTGCGGCGCGTAACGCCATGATGAATTTCCCATGATGAAAGCTCCGTCCTTCATGTCGTCCCGGATACGGAATCTCCACGGACTTGCCGTCCTCTACTACACAATACCCTTTTACGGGTATAGCGTCGATTCCTTCCAGACATTTCTCAATCCCCAGTTTCCGCAAAGCTATGACGCCCCCGGGCTGTAAGAGCTCGCCGACAATCCTATCTGGCTCGGAGAGAGAGCGTTCGAGGAGACATATTCGGAGTGGTTTTGAGCGAGGGATGGTGGATAGTCCATGGGCGAGAGAACAGCCAGCTATGCCGGCACCGACGACGAGCACGTCGTACGCGTTTGAGGATGACATTGGGTGACGACGTCGAGGTCGGTGAGGAGGTTTTGTGTGGTACCATGTCTGATTTTTTTTCCCAGTGGTCCCATTTCGGTCTGATTATTCAAATGACCCTGAACCGGCAAACGCCGTCAGCCTCGATGGTGGAACGCGTCAAGCCTCGATGCGTGCCGACGCAATCCAGACGCGCAAAATGCTACAAAACTAGACTGCCCTTCGGAAATAAAAAGAAATTAGAGATGATACGATGGTATTATCAACGTCCTATATACTTAAAATTTGACTTCAGAGCTCGATATCCCTTTCCGAAATGCTCCTGAAAGAAAGATGTTCGTGACATCGAGGGATCACACCCATTCTTCACCTTTGTGAATCTAGTTCGATGTAGAAACTTTGAAGAGAATTCCCATCAACCGTTGAGATTCATCATTGCCAACCCACTTTTTGTCTGCGTCGGGCGAAGTTAAAGTAATTCCTAAACACTGAAAATCTAACTCCAAATTCCAGCAAGGGCTATTACCGCCTTATTTAAAACCTAAACACTCAGTGCTGTGTATACTCGTTCCAGGGAAGAATGGTAAAGCAAGTTCAAGAGAACAGCCCGTCACGTGCTGCATCGCATCCTTCTCTTCAACCTCCGACAGCATCCTCTCGGTTAATTCTTAGGCCTCCAAGTCAATTTATTTCACCAGGGACCGCTCACAAAACGCAAGCGAAATGCAACAGGAAGGAAGGAAAACAAGCACACAAAGGTGTTCCTTCCGCGAACAAGACTCGGGCCACACTATTGAGAACTTAGCTACTCTCAGTGCGTCCCCACCTTCCTATAGTAAGGCAAGAGGTCATGGTCACCACTTCATTTAGCCAATGAGAAACAAGTTCCTCTCAACATCGACCTCAGACCTCAAATTTGCTCCTGACTAAGTACGCTGCTCGCATTAACCGCCTACCTGCTGAACTTTTGACCGAAGTAATTATGCAGTTCATCGAGCTGGACGGAATACTACCCCCCAGATTCGGAAAACCCCAGCTTCCTTTCCATATCGGACAAACACCTGGCTAGTCCCATGGTTCTCAGTCAGCTAGACTCCACTACTGTCAACATCCACAGACCCACCTATGGCGACGTCCCATAATCAATATTTGGCTCGAACCATCCAAATAAGCATCCTTGGCCCTCGATTTGAAACAGTCGACGAGCCCTAACCAGGAAGAACAGGAAACTACGGATACGATTATGTCTTTGCTATAGAAACTTCGTGACCGACGCTGGAAGCTGATAAACTTTGCCTTGCTTGATATGAAAGAACGCCCATTCCCAACACTCTCGCATGCAACCCTCGATTTTCCGGATTGGATAAAGCAATACACGCTTGGAGTGGATAGGATTTGGAGGGTGATTCACTAGTCTCCGAAGCTAACCGTGCACGCCCATGTTACTTCGCCTGCCCCTTACCGGACCGTTGATATGCCTGCTATGCTGTGTATGTGTATGGAAAATCCAAAACACACTAAAACCTGTGGATAAAAATGCTTCGGAATATATTAG